>PVJC01006539.1:0-54554 GCA_004026665.1 Murina feae
GCATCAGCCACCACCTGCCCAGCCCACTCTGCTGCCCGCTGGTTTCCATGATTCACCCGCCGCTCTCTCCGAGGCTCCCGGCCGCCATCTTGCCTGGGCTAATTTGCATACAGCCACTCTGATTGGCTGGTGGGCGTGGCTTACCCTGTCTCGGAGAAACGGTTAATTTTACTATTTCGCTTTTATTAGTTTAGATAGTACTGGAAGTGTTAGCCACAGCGATCAGACAGGAAGAAGAAATAAAAGGCATCCAAATTGGAAAGGAGGAAGTAAAACTATCATTATTCACAGACGACATGATATTATACATAGAAAACCCTAAAGACTCCAGCAAAAAACTATTCAATTTCATAAATGAATTTGGCAATGTAGCAGGATACAAAATTAAACACCTCAAAATCGATGGCATTTTTATACACCAATAATGAACTCTCAGAGAAACTAAACAAACAATGCCATTTACCATTGCAACAAGAAAAATTAAGATATTTAGGAATAAATCAAGGAGGCAAAAGACTTGTACTCAGAAACTACAGTACATTAAAAAAAGAGAGAGAGGGAGAAACCAAGATGGCGACATAAGTGAACACTAGAATTGCGGCCATGCACAACTACTTTAAAACAACAACAAAAAGAAAAAATGGACACCACCCAGACCCACAGGAAGGCTGGCTGAGTGGAAATTCTACAACTAGAAAGAGACTGAGACTCAGAGGAGGTGTGGAAATAAAGTGCAGAGGTATGGAGGCACGCACGAAGGGGCTGGCAGAAAGGGCTCTCAGAAAGGGCTCTCGGAAATGGCTGGCAGTATTTCGTACTGGAGGAAGGCACAAGCTCCCAATGGCTCTGAAATCTAGTTCCAGGCGAGTTTCTGGGGACTCAGAATCATACGGGGAAGAGATGGACTGTCTAGCACCATCTGGCACCGGGAGAAACTCCAGAGCAGCTTGAGACCCAGTGCCTCTTAGGGTAGGGTTGAGAAATGGACATACCTGGTTGCTCTGCCCTGTAGACTCCCTGAAACCCTGCCCCACCCAAGCTGCATGCAGAGGCTTTTGCATATAAAAGGCTGGGAAGCCCCAGGCAAAAGCTAAAACCAGCATCTCCTTGGAGATACAAGTGCCAGTGTACCCAAACAACTCTTGCCCCATAAGGGTGTCGCCAGCACAGAAGTTCTCCCACTGTAGACACAGCTGATTCACATAATCAATTGGCTTGGAGGTCATTTCCTCTCAGTGATCACCTAACACAGAAAGCCACTCTATCAACCCAGGGAAGCAGCCAAAATATGGAGACAAAAAAACAGGTCACAAGTGACAGAAATGGAGGAAAGCAAATGACTGGATATAGAGTTCAAAACCACGGTTTTAAGGTTTTTCAAGAATTTTCTAGAAACTGCCAATAAATTTAGTGAGACCTTCAATAAATCTAATGAGACCCTCGAGGATATGAAAAAGGACCAACAAGAAATTAAGCATACACTGACTGAAATAAAGAATATTATACAAAGATCTAACAACAGATTAGAGGAATGCAAGAATCAAGTCAAAGAATTGAAATACAAAGAAGCAAAAAATACCCAAATGGATAAGCAAAAAGAAAAAAGAATCCAAAAATATAAAGACAGTGTAAGGAGCCTCCGGGACAACTTCAAGCATACCAACATCAGAATTATAGGGGTGCCAGAAGAAGAGAGAGAGCAAGATATTGAAAACATATTTGAATAAATAATGTCAGAAAACTTCCCCTACCTGGTAAAAGAAATAGTCTTCCAAGTCCAGGAAGCACAGAGAAACCCAAACAAAAGGAATCCAAAGAGGACCACACCAAGACACATCCTAATTAAAATGCCAAGAGCAAAAGACAAGGAGAGAATTTTAAAAGCAGCAAGAGAAAAGCAGTCAGTTACCTACAAGGGAGCACCCATCTGACTCTCAGCTGATTTCTCAACAGAAACTTTGCAGAAGGGAGTGGCAAGAAATATTCAAAGTGATGAATGGCAAGAACCTACAGCCAAGATTACTTTACCAAGCAAAGCTATCATTCAAAATTGAGGGTCAGATAAAGAGCTTCACAGACAAAAAATAAACTAAAGGAGTTCATCACCACCCAACCAGTATTATATGAAATGCTGAAAGGTATCCTTTGAGAAGAGGAAGAAGAAAAAGTAAAGATAAAAATTATGAACAACAAATACATATCTATCAACTGGTGAATATAATAGAATCAGAGGCATAAAAAGGGATTGGACTGACAATTTTCAGGGGGGAAAGGGTGTTGGGGGTGCAGGAAGCGACTGGACAATAATCGTACACCTATGGATGAGAACAGTGTGGGGGGGGGGCGTAAGGACAGAGGGTGGGATGGGAACTGGGAGGAGGGGAGCTATGGGGGGGAAAAAGAGGAACAACTATGATAATCTGAACAATAAAGATTTAAAAAATCTGGAAAAAAAAGAGATAGAGGAAGATATAAACAAGTGGAAGAATATACGTGTTCATCGATTGGTGGAATTAATATCATTAAAATATCCATACTACCGAAAGCAATCTACAGATTCAATGCAATCCTTAATAAAATACCAATAGCATATTTCACAGACCTAGAACAAATACTCCAACAATTTACAGGAAACCAAAAAAGACCCTGAATAGCTGCAGCAATCTTGAGAAAGAAAAACGAAGTTGAAGGAATCACAATACCAGATATCAAATTATACTAAAAAGCTACTGTAATAAAAAAAAACCTGGTATTGGCACAAGAACAGGTGTATAGATCAATGGAACAGAACAGAGACCCCAGAAATCAACCCAAGCCATTGCATTCAATTAATATCTGACAAAGAAGGTAAAAACATACAATAGAGTCAAGATAGTCTTTTTAATAAATGGTTTTGGGAAAATTAGGCAAATATGTGCCCAAAAAAATGAAACTAGACCACAAACTCACACCATACTCAAGAATAAACTCAGAATGGATAAAAGACATAAATATATGAAAGCATAAAAATCCTAGAAGAAAGCATAGGCAGCAAAATCTCAGACATCTCTCATAGCAATGTTTACAGATACATCTCCTAGAACAAAGGAAACTAAGGAGAAAATAAACAAATGGGACTACATCAAAATAAAAAGCTTCTGCACAGCAAAAAAACCCATCAACAAAATGAAAAGGGAGCCCACTGTATGAGAGAACATATTTAGCAATGATACATCTGATAAAGGTTTACTATACAAAATATATAATGAACTTATACAACTTATCAAAAGGAAGATAGTCTAATTAAAAATGGGCAAAGGACCTAAAGAGACTTTTCTGCAAAGCAGACATACAGATGGCCAAGAGACATAATGAAAAAATGCTCAAAGTCATTGATCATCAGAGAGATGCAAATTGACATGACAATAAGGGATCACCTCATAACTGTCAGAACAACTACCATCAATAAATGACAAGTGCTGCCTTAGCTGGTTTGGCTCAGTAGATAGAGTGTGGGCCTGTGGACTGAAGTGTTCTGGGTTCATTTCTGGTCAAGGGCACATGCCCAGGTTTCGGGCTCAATCCCCAGTGGGTGGCGTGCAGGAGGCAGCAGTTCGATGATTCTCTCTTATCATGGATATTTCTATCACCCCTTTCTCTTCCTCTCTGAAATCAATAAAAACAAAACAAAACAAAACACAAATGACAAATGCTAGCAAGGATATGGAGAAAAGGGAACCCTAGTACACTGCTGGGGGGAATGCAGATTGGTGCAGCCATTATGGAAAACAGTATGGAGTCTCCTCAAAAATTAAATTGGAACTGCCATTTGACCCAGTGATCCTACTTCTAGGAATATATCGTAAGAAACCCTAAACACCAATCAGAAATTTTAGTGTTCATAGCAACACAATTTACAATAGCTAAGATCAAGTGCCCATCAGTAGATGAATGGATAAAAATGCTGTGGTACATTTATACCACGGAACACTATGCAGCAGTAAAAACAAGGATCTCTAACCCTTTGAGACAGCATGGTGAGACTTGGAGAGTATCATGGTAAGCAAAATAACCCAGTCAGAGAAAGACAAATATCACATGATCTTACTCATATGTGCAAGCTAATGAACAAAATAAGCTGGCGAACAAAATAGATCCAGAGACACAGAAGCATAGAACAGACTGCGGAATAGCAGAGGGATGGCCTGGGTGTTGGTGGGTGGGAAGAGATCGACCACAGAAATTACATGCAGGTAGTTTGTCTTTCAGCCCTTCCCTAGCCCCCCCGCCCCCCCCCCCCCCCCCCCCCCCCCCCCCCCCCCCCCCCCCCCCCCCCCGGCCTGCACTCACCGAGTACCAGGGCTCCGGGATGGGGAAGGGGAGGGAAAGGGGTGAAGGAGGAAGGCGGGAAGAAGGGAGCAGAGCGGGTGGTTGGGTGCCAGCGGAGCGTGGCGGAGCCCACGAACCGTGGAGCCTAGAACCGGGCCAATTGGGAAGCTGGCTCCTGCCCGGAGCAAACTTCATCACCGGGCGTGAGGAGGGAGGGGGGTGGCGGGGACCCGGGCCAAAGCAGGAGGAGGGGGCGAATGGGGGCCCCTGTTACTATCCCTGCTCCCGTGTCTCCTAGTACCATGCTGTCCAACTCCCAGGGCCAGACCCTACTGGCACTGTTTGCCAACCCTCCGCCACAGCGCCCTCCCCGCCACCCGCCTCCCCTGGACCACCCGTAGTCCCCGCAGTAGTTTCTCCAGTTCCATGTCAGGTCCAGCCTGTAGATCTAAAAGAATGCCATCATCGATGACTACAAGGTCACCACTCAGGTGCTGGGGCTGGGTGTCAACGGGAAAGTTTTGCAAGAGGGTCGACCTAGGAGAAATTCGCCCTAAAAATGCTGCAGGACTGAGCCAAGGCTCAGCGCGAGGTGGAGATGCACTGGCGGGCCTCCCAGTGCCCACACATTGTGCGGATTGTAGTCATCTATGAAATCTGTACGGGAGAGGAAGTGCCTACCCATCGTCATGAAGTGCTTGGATGGTGGAGAACTCTTCAGCCAAATCCAGGACGGAGGATGCCAGGCGTTCACAGAAAGAGGAACTTTAGAAATCATGAAGAACATTGGTGAGGCCATTCAGTATTTGCATTCAATCTACATTGTTCATCCTGATGTCAAGCCGGAGAATCTCTTATAACTACTTCCAAAGACCCCTGCCCATACATGTGTGCCTAGGACTGTACATTTGTGGGGCCAGGGACAGGCAGGGCTGCATAAGGAGGGGCCCTGCTGTGGCTCAGGAACCTTCTGCCTCCTTGGGCCTGCCCTGCCCTGCCCATGGAGCATCTGCCTCAATGCCTAGAAGCCTGCCCAGACTCTGAGCCAGGCCTGCATGCGTGTCTCTGTTAGCTGGTCTGGGAGGGGAGAGAAGTGACTTAGCACTGGTCGGAATCAGGAAGACTGGACTGCCCCCCTGGGGCCCTTACTCTCCACTTAGTGCTGGTCCTAGTCCTCTGAGGTGTTCATCTACCAAGTAACCTCTGCTTCCCCTTCCTGCCTTTGCTAGCCCATTGTTTATTTTTCTTACATTTTTAGGCTTTTCTCCACAGGCCTCCTCTCAGCTTATGGGGTGAACCTGGGCACTTTATATGTGACATAAAGCTTCTGCAATTTGCCCTGGGCTCTGGCTTAGGCCAGTCACCCCTCTATGGGCAAAGGCAGCACCACTCTTGTAGTCTCCCACACATTTCCATTGTGTGGCCTAGTGGGTGGGAGGGTTTTCACACCACAGATGTCCCAACTCTTCCCTACCCATTAGCCACTCCCATTCACCCCAAACAGCTTGGCTTAATGTGTCCAGGCCAGTGAGGCAGGGGGAAGGCCCTTCCCCAGTATTACTGAGGTCCTTTCCCAGTGGGGAGAGGTCCTTGGTGCCATGGTCCCTTGGAGTGGAGTGACAGTAATAGTTCAGTTTTCAGCTCCTTCAAGGTGCAGGGGGGAGGTATTCAGGTCTTCTTCGCCCTGGGGAGGGCTCCAGTGCCTGCAATGCCTCTGTATCTGATGGTGTGTCCAGCACTTAGATTGTTACAATCTGTTGTTTTGCATGAGCAAAACTGTTTTTACTAAAAAGATTTAATAGTTTTTTTAAAAAAGGATTTGTATGCATATATGCATAATCCATGGACACAGACAGAGGGTGGTGAAGGCCTGGGGTGGGGGGCAGGGGTCAATGGTGGAAAAGGGGGACATATGAAATATTTTCAACAATAAAGATTTAATTTTTTTAAAAAAGTAATCTGTATGAACCAGAGGACCAAATCAGCAATTTGGGAGATAAGGGAGAAAGGAACAGCCCCATGCACTGATAGTTCACGGGTTCAATCACTGGCCTGGTGAGGGCCCATGCAGGAGGCAACCAATTGTAGTCTCTCTGTCTCTCTCTCTCCTTCCTCCCTCCCACTTTCTAAAACAAAACAAAACAAGCAAAAGCAATGGGGGAAGAAAACACCTAATCATTGCAACTTTGGAACAACATGAAATGTAATAACATTGGCATCATAAGGAGAAGAAAGTGAGTAAGGGATAGAAAACCCGTTTGAAACAATGATAGAAAATTTCCCTAACCAGGTGAAGGAAAAAGTCACAAAAGGTCAGGAAGCACAGAGAATCCCAATCATGACAAACGAAAGAAACCAACACAAAGACACATCATATGTAGTTAAAATGGCAAAGGTTAAAGACAAAGAGACAATTCTAAAGGCATCAGGAGAGAAACAATTAGTTAACTACAAGGGAATTCTTATAAGGCTGTCAGCTGATTTTTCAACAGAAACATTTCAGGCAAGAAGGAATTGGCATTGAAGTATTCAAAGTAATGAAAAGCAAGCCCCTGAAATCAAGAATACTCTCTACAGCAAGGCTATCATTTAATGTTGAAGGTAAAATAAAGAGCTCCCCATACTATAAAAAAAGCTATAGGAGTTCATTACCACTAAACCAACATTGCAAGGAATGTTTACCAGACTGCTTTAAGATGAAGAAGCAATAGAGAGAGGAATATAGGAATAAAGCAAAAATGGTTATAAATAAGTACTTATCGATAATAACTTCAACTGTAAGTAGAGTAAATGTTCCAATCAAAAGATAAAGGGGGGGGAGAGTTATAGAATAGCTGAATTTGATAAGAAAACATGAGCCACCCTGATTGGTGTGGCTCAGTAGGTTGAGTATCTTCCTGTATGCCAAGAGGATGGAAAAGTATATTCCATGCAAATGGAAATGAAAAAAAGCTGGGGTAGTAATCTAACATAATAAAAAAGTAATATGCAAATTTACCATTAGCCGATACACCTAAGCCTCGCCCACCAGCCAAGCCATGCCTCCCAGCCAACCAGAGCGACTGTATGCAAATTAGCCCAGCCAAGATGGAGGCCAGCAGCCATGTAGCTAGAGCAAACCAGAGGCTTCTGTTGCAACTGCCTGCCTAGGCTGGCTGAGTCTCTGCTCATGGCCACACCCACCAGCCAATCAGAGCAGCTGTATGCAAATTAACCCAGCCAAGATGGAGGTCCAGCAGCCATGGAGCTAGAGCAAACCAGAGGCTTCTGTTACAACTGCCTGCCTAGGCTGGCTGAGCCTCAGCTCACAGCCACACCCATGAGCCAAGCCATTCCTCCTAGCCAATCAGAGCGGCTGTATGCAAATTAACCCAGCCAAGATGGAGGCTGGCAGGGCGGCTCTGCACTGGGAGCCTCTGCGGCTGGCATAGCTGTGCCAGGTGTGTCAGCTCAGTGGCGGGGGGGGGGGGTCCGGCCTGTAGCCTCCTCGGGGCATCCAGGAGCACCCATCCCGGGTCCACTGCCTGGCTCCACCCCCCGGGGGGCCTCCACTAGGTGTGCGGGAGAGCAGGTCCTCCATGGGGCTTGCAGGAGCAGCCATCCTGGGTCCTCTGCCTGGCTGCCTGGCTCCGCCCCCCGGGAGCCTCCTCGGGGAGTCCAGGAGCGCCTATCCCGGGGCATGCAGGAGCGCGGGGGCCTCTGCAGGGCATGCAGGAGCAACTGTCCTGGGTCAGCTGCCTGGCTCTGCCCCAGGGGCCTCCATGGGGCGTCTAGGAATGCCTGTCCTGGGTCTGTTGCCTGGCTCTGCCCTGGGGGCCTCCTCGGGGGCATGCGGGAGCACCCATCCAGGGTCCGCTACCTTCATCCACCCCCCGGGGGCCTCCACAGGGTGTGCGGGAGTGTCTGCTGCACAGTGTGGAGAATCTGAAGCCAGTCTGCTGCCTGGCTCCACCCCGGGTGTGTTCGCTCAGCAGCAGGGCCCCACTGAGGGATTCTGCACCAGCGTCTGCCCCTGGCTCGCCACCCAGCTCTGCGCCAGGTGTGTCCCCTCAGCGGTGGTGGCCCACCAGGCGTGTGCGATCGTGGGCCCTCCAGTGGGAAATTTCCATACCTGCATTCACCAGCCCTCCCACTCCCCAGTGCACAAACCCTGAAGGGGTTGTGGGCAGCCTGAAAATGGCTCTCAGCCCCTCACCCAGGCTGGCCAGGCATGCCAGCAGGTGGACATCTCCCCCCTGAGGTGTCCCAGACTGCAAGAGGGCACAGACCGGGCTGAGGGACCCCCACCCCCTGAGTGCACAAATTTTTGTGCACTGGGCCCCTAGTAGTTATATATGACAAAATACATTTCAAAATAAAGTCCATAAAAAAGACAAAGAAGGTCACTACATAATGCTAAAGAGATCATTTCAACAAGGGGACATAACTCTTGTAAACATACATGTACCCAATATAGGAACACCTAAATATATAAACAACTCTTGGTCCATTTTAAGGGCGAGATGGGCAGCAATACAGTAATAGTAGGGAACTTTAACAGTCCACTGACATCACTGGAAAGATCTTCTAGGCAAAAACTCAGTAAGGAAACAGAGTCCTTAAATGACACACTGAGTCAAATGGATTTAATTGATATCTACAGATTGTTTCATTCCAAAGCAGCAGAATATTATTATTTACCTTTTGACCCCCTTCATCTATTTCTCACCTCTGGCATCCACCAATTTGATTACTGTATCTATGAGTTGGTGTGTGTTTTCTTTCTTAGATTTCACATATAAGAAGGGTCATATAATAGTTGTCATTCTCTGTATGTCTTATTTCAATTAACATATTATACTTAAGGTCCATTCATGTTGTCTAAAATGGCAAAATTTTATTCACTTTTAATGGCTGAATAATATTCCTATGTATTTATGTACCACATTTTCTTTATCCATTTATCCACTGATGGACACCTAATTTGCTTCCATATCTTCACTATATAATCTAATAAAAGTGTAATATGCAAGTTGACCCTCACTCCATCACACCTAAGTCACACCCACCAACAAAGCCACACCCACCAGCCAATCAGGGCGACTATATGCAAATTAACCCAGCCAAGATGGCGGCCAGAAGCCATGGAGCTGGGACAAGCAGGAGGCTTGCTGCAGCATTGCAGGAAGCTAAGGTTCCTGTCTGCCTAGGCCAGCTGTGTCAACAAAGTTTCCACAACAAAGTTTTAATTATAGAAGATAAATAAACCCCAGAGACCTGCTTTCAGCCTTGGGCTCAAGGAAGCGCTGGGAGCCTGGGTTGTCAGGGGCAACCCGACCTGGGCTCTGGTAAATAAATTCCAGCCAGCCTTGCTGCAAACAAGCATCAGCCCCTCACCCAGGCTTGCCAGGTATCCCATCAGGAACCCCTCCCTGAAGGGGATGTGTCCAGCCTGCAAACAGACATCAGCCACTCACCCAGGCTGGCCAGGCACTCCAGCGGGACCCCCACCCTGATTCGGGACACCCTTTAGGGCAAACAAGCTGGCCCCCACCCATGCACCAGGCCTCTATCCTATATAATAAAAGGGTAATATGCAAATTTACCCTAACAGCAGAACAACTGGGAATGATTGGTCACTATGACACACACTGACCACCAGGGGGGCAGATGCTGAATGCAGGAGCTGCCCCCTGGTGGTCAGTGCACTCCCACAGGTGGAGCTCTGCTCAGCCACAAGCCAGGCTGCCAGCTGCCAGCACAGCAGTGGTGGCGGGAGCCTTTCCTGTCTCCTCAGCAGAGCTAAGGATGTCTGACTGCAGCTTAGGCTTGCTCCCTGCTGGCAAGTGGACATCCCCCGAGGCCACATGGGCTGCCAGAGGGATGTCTAGCTGCCAGCTTAAGCCCAATCCCCCGGGAAGTGGGCCTAAGCCAGCAGGTGGACATCTGAGGGGTCCTAGATTGCTAGAGGGCACAGGCCAGCCTGAGGGAAACCTCCCCCCCGAGTGCACAAATTTTTGTGCACTGGGCCTCTAGTTGTAAATAATGCTGCAATGAACATAAGGGTCCAGATATCTTTTTAAATGAGTGGTTTTGTGTTTTTTTGTGCAAATACGTAGAAGAGGGATTACTGGGTCATATGATAGCTTTATTCATAATGTTTTGAGGACCTTCCATACTGTTTTCCTTAGTGGTTGTGCCCATTCAGATTTTAACCAATAGTGCACAGGGCTTACTTTTTTACCACATCCTCTCTGACACTTGTTATTTCATGTCTTTTTAAAAAATACCCATTCTGACACATGTGAGGTGATATGTTATTGTGGTTTTGATTTGCATTTCCCTTATAACTAGTGATGTTGACTATTTTTTGATGTATCTATTGGCCATCTGTATATCTTTTTTGGAAAAGTATCTATTCAGATTGTCCATTTTTTAGTTTGTTTGGGTTATTTGCTATTGAGTTGTATGAGTTCTTCATGTATTTTGGTCAAATATTGGTGTTTTCTGAGTCCTTCTTGTCCCTATTGTAATGCCCTTTTCTCAGACACTTCCACAACTCTTCCATGCTGCTATGTGCAGGACTGCATGAGGTTGTCATTAGGCCATTTTCTCAGAAGCTTTATCTAGCCAGGATTCTATACAACTCTGGTGCCTTAAAGGGCTCAGGGCTCCTTAGGACCCCTGATATCCTTGAGCTGTGGGATATCTCAGTCTTTTCCAAGCTGAGGCAGGCTGGTTTTCAGAGAAACAATCAAACTATAACTCCATGGGTCTCATCTCCATCTCCTTCAAGTTATTCATCCTTCCCAGTGACCTTAAATCTCCTTTTGGGTAGAACATGTGCTCTTACATCATCATGAAATTTTTCTGAATCAGTTGTTTATGGCATAAACTTTGAGAATTTGGCATTCAAACTAGGTTTTTGTAACTAAAAAAGTATTTTCTCTCAAAACTTCTGTTTCTGTCATGAGCATCAAAAGTCTATTAAAAGTTTATGTTTTTTTAATTCTCATGTAAGGATATCTTTTTATTGATTTTAATATGTTTTAATTAATTTTTTAGAGAGAGAGGAAGGGAGAGGGATAGAGAAATGGAAACATCAATGAGAAACATGGATCGACTGCCTGCTGCAAGCCTCTTGCTGGGAATCGAGTCTGGAACCCAGGCATGTGCCCTGACCGGGAATTGAACTGTGACCTCCTGGTTCATAGGTTAATGCTCAACCACTGAGCCACATCAGCCTGGCTATAACTTATATCTTACTCTGTGTTGTGGCTCTCTCAAAGGCAGTAAGTGTGTTTCATGACCCAGATTTAATGGTGGAAGGGATGTGGGGAAAAAAGGAACTAATAAAAATGAGTTTGTATGTAAAAATACTATCCTATACATACACACGCAACAAACACACACATCTTTACAATAACATGGGCTTGTATTACAGCAATTCCATTTCTAGGAATTTATCCTACAGATATGTTTTACTGAATTCTTAATAATATCAAAAAAACAGAAATGAAACCATTGAAATGTCTATTAATAGGCACTGGTTAAAAATGTTATATCAATAAAATGGAATTTTGTACAGTTGTTAAAAAGAATAAGATGACTTTAACTTGATAGAGTCAAATCAAAACCTGAAGTTTCCAGTTGCTCAACCACCCCTTTTCGAACCAGCCGATAGGGATGCAGAGGAAATGACCCAAGTCCAAATTAGGCTAATGGCATTCTGCCCCCTGTGCAACCAAACCCTAACCCTTCCCTCAACCAATCACACATTACTCCACCCACTATTTCCAGACCCCCTATAAATCCTTTGTTTTCCTGAAACTTGTGCGCTCTCCCCACCCTGCCACTACGTCGGTGAGTGTGTGTGGGACGGAGTCCAAGCTAGCTCGAATAAAGGCTCTATGTTTTTGCATCGGGTTTGCATCGGATGCAGGCTCCCTGGGTGGTCTTTGGGGATCATGACATCTGGGCATAACATTTGGGGGCTCGTCTGGGATCCCCACGACCCCCGAGGGACCCCCAACCCAGAGTGCCTGATTGGCTGTGGTAGGTGTCTGTCTTGTCTGTCTCTTTTGTGTGAGCTCATTTCTGGTAGTGCCCAAAGAGGTATAGGCGGATGCGCTGGGAAAGGACACAAGCTGGAAGATTCGAAAGATGTTCCAATCTTCCTGGGAGGGATGGGAGAATCCCCTCCATGAATTGAGACCGGAGGGAAGGGATTTTGCCCCTCCACGAATTGAGACCAGAGGGATGGGACTTTCCCCTCCAGGGTCTGAGTCTAGTGGGCCACTCCCACTTTCGGTTTTGCTTCCATGAGGATGAAAACTGTTCTTTTTGTGTGTGGGCCCTTTGTTTGTCTGTTACTGTGTTTCTTTGTTATCTGCTCAGCTCCAGTTGGGCTAGTCTACTGAGAGAGTTAACTGGTCTGTCCACTGTGGTGGAGTGCTAGCAGCTGCGAGATTTCTTTTTCTCCCCACAGGTCCCAGCCTCCAGAAGGGAGGCGTACTAGGAATGGTTCTCTGAAACTCCTGCTGTTTTTCTGTGGTGTAAATGTAGTACGGTCTGGTGTAAAAGTGTTTCTCTATTTGTTTGATTACTTCTTTTCAACCCTGCAACATGATAATAGCTCCTCCTCAAACTCAACTGACTTAGCATGTATGTTAAGGCATTTTGGAATTGCTCAAACCTTACTGCCTTGGGTCAGGTTCTGTGTGTATAAGAAGGAACAGAGTAAGGTTTTGGTAGCAGAAGCAGGCCAGAGGAAGCTATTTACTATGGAAGGAAAACCTGGTGGGTTTTACCAACAAAAGGGCATGGTCAATCTCCAGGAAACAGCCAGAGGGGTACCTCAGGTCTGGGTCATAGGAAAAAAATTATCTTTTTAAAATCCAGCCAAAGGCTCAGGCCAGGAATGTGGTTAATTTGCATTTTAAATTCCTCAGGCTTGCTGGCTTCTTGAAAGATAAAAGTTTTGATCTAAAATTTTCCCTTGTATCTACAGTGTAAAAGTTAAAAATGTGCTGTTGTAATGTTTGTTGTCTGAGTTTTGTCTCTTTAAGTCATGTAATATAAGCAAGTTATCTCTTATATCTGAAAGGGGGGATGAGCAGCTGCCCTGCTGGGGGCATTGCACGTGGCTTTCATGGGAGCTGCCATCTTGAAATGGTGGGAGCTGCCCCTCCCTCTGAATTTGCCAATCACAAAAGGAAATGCTTGCTTACTGAACTAGAATGGTATTTCAGGGGCAGGGCTCACAGCTCTGCAGGGCAAAGAGATTAAGGGCCCTGCCCCCTGCCGTGTTGAATTAAGGCTAATTAGTAGTATTTTGTAATGTAAATATAGTATGCACCAAGGTTTTAATGGGGAATGTTATCTATCTTTATTGTTTGAATATGCACCTTTGTTGCTTGCTTAAAATTGTTTAGCTAGTAAAATTTCTGTTTGGGTCTCTTAAAAAATATGAATGTATTTCTAATCTGAGGAATGTTAATTATTTACATGTCACCTAAAAATTAAGACTAAGAGTTCTAACTAACTGAAAAGTATGGCTTTTGTGTAATGGAGAAAGATAAAGAAAAATGTTAAAAGTTAAATAGATGATAGGCCAGTAAGCTGGGACAAGTAGAATAGGAAAACTGAGCAGGAATTTTGTCTTCTCTAAACCAAGGACACTTGGGAATGGAACTGGTTGGTTGTGCTGAAGGAGTTTGGTGCCTGTTGCTGCTGGTGGAGGAAGGGCTGATATCCCCTTCTGGTGCGTGCCCTTGGGAGAGGCCTGGTCACTGATCTGCCGTGGGAATTTCCAGATGGCTCAGCACAGCTTCGCCTGGGTGGAGAGACCTCCCCGATGGCCCTGTCCTTGGCAGTGCTGGGAGAGGAAGAATGGAGACTTTATACACCCAAGTCAAAGAGATCCTAAATTAAAGAAAGAATTCTCGCTGTCCTCCAGGCCTGGCTAAGGACCATGCCCTAGTGCTAATCAAGTTAAAGCCTGGAGCACAGCCTGTTAAAATCTGCCAGTCAAGGGAAATAAAGGCTAGGGACAAAGGAAGCAGGTGGTATGTGCCATTCCCAGCCCTAATACCTGGCAATAGATTCGGGAATTCCTGAGAGCAGCAGGATTCTGTCGAATTTGGATCCCAGGGTTTTCAGAACTGAGGGACTGGCTGAGATCTCTTTGGGTTGGGAGGACCAGAGGCTGCATATTAAATTGTAGAATGCACTTTGCTAGGCAGAGGTATGCCTGCCTCTTCATCAGACACAGCTCCAGAGAGACTTGACTCTGTTGTATCCAGTTAGAGTGCTGGATATCAAATGCGTGAGTCATCCAATTATGCTGGGGCCCCCACCAGCAGGCGAGGGGATCCCAAGGCGGCTGCTGGGCATGGAGGCCACAGGGGCATAGGTTAACTGGACCTCACATTACCGTGTTTGGCCCCAGAGGATGGCTGGTTAGCCAATGATGGGTAAGATTCCTCAGGGAACAACCTAAGGCAGGCACAGTCGCATAGGGGCCATCAGGAGAGAACTTGGGGGTCAACAGAGGTGGGGCACAGATCCTCACCCCCCGCAACAATGCATGGCCCTGCCCCCATGGCTGTCATCCGCTTCCCATGCCCAGCTCAGGGTGGGACCCAGGCAACATACAGAAACTTGTCCCAGCTCAGATCGGGACAGAGAGCTATTGCAGGGTATGGTAACTTCACAGAGGCAAGGGGCAACTGGGCCGCAGATGAAGCAGCCTGGAAGACTGCCCTGGAAACCACTGAGGCCTCTACAGATTCTGGTGGGTAAAGGCTGAAATACATAACTAATTTTACTCAAGTTCTTGCAGGCTTTGCAGCCTACCCAGAGGGCAGTCCAGGCACACGGAGCATGTCCCACGTCCCACATCCGAGAAGTTCTGCTTTCCGGCCTGATGACTCTGTTGGGGTGGGGGCCACCCAGGGACTGGCTCCTGCCCAGAGGGGACCACGTGCCATCATCCTGGCCACCCCCACGGCTCTTGGGGTTGCAGGACTGAGCACCGGGGTCCACCGCTCCTGAGTGAGGGCAGCCCAGCCTGATGGAAGGTCACTGGTGATAGGGCTGCATGCGCCCACCTCTGGGGCCACCCTCACGGATGGCAGGAACCTTCAGACAGACTTGGCTGCGGTCAGAAAGGAGCTGGGAGTATGTCCTCAGCGGGACGTCCTGTTGGACAGGCTCGCTGTCCTGGAGTACCTGCTGCTCTTACCCGTGCGGGGCACTGGCAGCAGGTTGAAAAGACTCCCAGACATGGGGCTGACGCTCTGTCCAGAGGCCTGCAGAGGAGGCTGTCCCTTGGCGCCACCTGTGACTGGCAGGTTGTGGAGTAGCAGATACCACCTTAGAGGAGGTGTTTCTGATGCTTCTGCAAGATCCCAGTGAGCAATTGGACAAGGCCCCAGGGACGGGGTGGAGGCACAGAGCCTGAGGCCTCCAGCATCACTTGCAGAGCTGCCCCAACAGGATGGGAACTCAGACCTGTCAAGGCCAGAGGACCTGGCAAGGGTGTGGGAGGCCCCCTGCTATGAAGGGCACCTCCAGGGAAGGAACATGTTCAGGCCCTCTTCCTCGTATGCGGGACACAGAGAAGGGAGCTCTGTCCCACGCAGCAAGGACATCTGCTTGACAGGAATAGTCATAACTACTCTTTGTCCTAGTGGTTATCACCCTGTAGCATGTTATGACTCTACTACCAAATGCACAAGGGGGCGAGGGGATGAGAAGGAAGCTGGTCTTGCAAGAAATGTCAGGCCCTGTCCTGCGGGTGGGCAGGGGGCTTTGGGGGAAGGGTAAATAAACAGAATACTCCCTTCAGGGCCTGGGGGAAAGGAGTCAAATCAATGAACTCAAGGGGCAGTTATAAAGCAAGGTTCTCATGTGCTACTCCCACACCCAAAATAGACCTCTAGAAGCAGGTGATGGTGAGGTAGAAATGCAAAGCTGGCCCATGATTGGGCCTGTGAGTCTTATGACAAGGGGAGAATGATAGAGTCAAATCAGACTGACTCCCTGAAGTTTCCAGTTGCTCAACCACCCCTTTTCGAACCAGCCGATAGGGATGCAGAGGAAATGATCCAAGTCCAAATTAGGCTAATGGCATTCTGCCCCCTGTGCAACCAAACCCTAACCCTTCCCTCAACCAATCACACATTACCCCACCCACTCCTTCCAGACCCCCTATAAATCCTTTGTTTTCCTGAAACTTGTGCGCTCTCCCCACCCTGCCACTACGTCGGTGAGTGTGTGTGGGATGGAGTCCAAGCTAGCTCAAATAAAGGCTCTATGTTTTTGCATTGGGTTTGCATCGGACACAGGCTCCCTGGGTGGTCTTTGGGGATCACGACATCTGGGTGTAACAAACTGACATGGAAAAGTGTCCATACATTGCTAAGTCAAAAGAGAAAATTGCAACAGTAATATCTAAACATTTATATGAGACCAGAAAATGCCTATGAAAAATACACAAGAAAGAGGAATTAAGAAGAAGGAGAGTGTACTTTACTCTCCTCTGTATTATTTGAGTTTCTTTTATAATCAAGGCTTAGCTACAACATGACTGTGCACAAAACCCACAAAGGGGTACATCAAGGGTGTCCACCTCAGGTAAACGGAGGAAAGCAAACTACTAGATATAGAGTTCAAAACTACAGTTACAAGGTTTTTCAAGAATTTTCTAGAAACCCCTGATAAATTTAGTGAGAGCCACAATAAATCTAGTGAGACCTTCGATTGAGGATATGAAAAAGGACCAAGTAGAAATTAAGCATATACTGACTGAAATAAAGAATAATATAAGATATCCAACAGCAGACTAGAGGATCGCAAGAATCAAGTCAATGATTTGAAATATGAAGAAGCAAAAAACACCCAACAGGAAAAGCAAAAAGAAAAAAGAATCCAAAAATATGAAGACAGTGTAAGGAGCCTCTGGGACAACTTCAAGCATACCGACATCTGAATTATGAGGATGCCAGAAGAAGAGAGAGAGCAAGATATTGAAAACCTAGTTGAAGAAATAATGACAGAAAACTTCCCCTACTGGTGAAAGAAATACACTTAAAGTCCAGGAAGCACATAGAACCCCAAACAAAAGTAATCCAAAGAGGATCACACCAAGACACATCATAATTAAAATGCCAAGAGCAAAAGACAAATAGAGAATCTTAAAAGCAACAAGAGAAAAACACTTAGTTACCTACAAGAGAATACTCATACGATTGTCAGCTGATTTCTAAATAGAAACTATGCGGCCAGAAGGGAGTGGCAAGAAATATTCAAAGTGATGAATAACAAGAACCTGCAACCAAGATTATTTAACCCAGCAAAGCTATCATTCAGAATTGAAGGTCAGATAAAGAGCTTCACAGACAAGAAAAAGCTAAAAGAGTTCATCTCCACCAAACCAGTATTATATGAAATGCTCAAAGGTATCCTTTGAGAAGAGGAAGAAGAAGAAAAAGTAAAGATAAAAATTATGAACAACAAATACATATCTATCAACAAGTGAACCTAAAAATCAAGTGAATAAGAAATCTGATGAACAGAATAAACTGGTGAATAGAATAGAATCAGAGGCATAGAAGGAGAGTGGACTGACAATTTTCGGGGGTAAAGGGTGTTGGGGGTGCGGGAAGAGACTGGACAATGATCGTACACCTATGGATGAGGACGGGGGTGGGGGGATGGGGACAGAGGATGGGGTGGGAACTGGGAGGAGGGGAGCTATGGGGAAAAAAGAGGAACAACTGTAACAATCTGAACAATAAAGATATTTTTAAAAAATCAATAAAATACATCTAAAAAAATAAAAATAAATATTTAAAAAAAATACAGTTTGGTACAGATGATGTGGCTTAGTAGTTAAGCATTGACCTATGAACTAGGAGGTCTTGACACATGCCTGGGTAGCAGCTTAAATCCCTGGTGGGGGGTGTGCAGGAGGCAGCTGATCAGTGATTTCTCTCACCATTGATGTTTCTATCTCTCTTTCTCTCCCTTTCTCGTTGAAATCAATAAAAACATATTTAAAAAATAAATAAAATGAAATAAAATACTTACAGTAAATCAGGAAGCCTTCTCCCTCCTCAACTTCTGTCTCTAATACTCTTCTCTATTCCAGTCACAAGGATCTTTTAGTGAAAAAGAAAATGGAGGAGGGGAGGCGGGGAAGGGAGCTTGCAACCTAGTTCAGTGTCTGGTTAAAACTGTAGTCTCATTTCCCCACTCTGACTGACTTGGGCAGAGCTTCAGTGCCTAACCCCAGGGCCCTGCCACAGCTGACTTATGTGGAGCTGCGGAGTATGCCCCCAAGGACCCACCAAGACTGACTTGGGTGGATCTGCAAGGACCCTTAGGGGCCCACGACAGGAGGAGATATATAGGTCATGAGCCTCCTCATGAGTTCAGTTCAAGCTTTGGATCAGTAATTCCCCTGCACTAGCAGATCTGCGAAATAAAGATTAAACTTTTCTCCTCAGAGTGCTCGCTGATCTTTCTCCTATGCACTCTACCACAACATTTGGTGCATTGGCTGAGAAATGTCAGTTGAGTTGGCTCTTAGGCCACTGCTGAAGAGAGGGGACTTTGGGTACTGGCTTTGAGCTCTGGGACCCAAGGAAGGCGCGTCACCAGCACATTCCTGAACTCTCAGGGCCCAGAGGGAATGAGGCAACTCTGCACTCTGGTGGATACCAAAGAAGCAAGAAACACCTTTCTGGGACTTCCTGGGAGGGAAGTCAAATCAGACATCTAAAACTAAGTTTTTCCCCAGGGGAATGGGTCTGAGTTCTGGCCTGTCCTATGGGACAGAAGGGGTAGCTGGCCCTTACCTACGTAATTATTTACCTAGGATAGCTCGGATCATCTGGAGGAATGGCTTCTAGATGGTATTCACCATACCTGGGACTTCCTGGGAGGGAAGTAAAAACTCAGACTGGCTAAGGGTCCGAGTCTGGCCTGCCTTTTTAAAAAAGGTAGAAGAAAAGCAATCCTAGGCAGTTTTCTATTGCCTCTGTTCAGGGACTTGTCCTGTATCTTGGCACAATTGAAATTGATTTGGTGAATGCAGGGTATTCTGTGGTGTAAATGTGGCATGTACTGGTGTGTAAAAGTGTTTATTTACTGTTGGAGTTTTATATATTTTTTTGTTTACAAATGAACTTAAACCACTCCCGAATTTCTGTGGTGATTCAAAGTTTTTTAGTGGAGAATGTTATGTCTTTATTGCTTAAATATATCTCTTCATTGTTTGTTTAAATTGTTTAGCTAGTGAAATTTCTGTTTGTGTCTCTTAAAAAAATATGACATGTCACCTAAAAATTAAGGCTAAGAGTTCTAACTAACTGGAAAGAAAGTATGACTTTGGTGTAATGGAGGAAGGTAAAGAGAAATGTTGACAGAAAGTTGAATGAATAATACCTGATCAGTAGAATAGGGAAACTGAAAAGAAATCCTGTCTTCCCTAAATCAAGGCATCTTGTAAATCCTGTCTTCCCTAAATCCTTAAATCCTGTCTTTCAAGGACATTGGAGCCATCTTGTAAATTTTGTCTTCCCTAAAACCAAGGATACTTGGAGTAAATGATTTGCATTTTACCTCCCTAAACGGAGGTTAAATAGCTTATGTCAATGTACTCAGAGAGACTGATAGCAGAAATCTGATTAGTGTCACTTGCTGTCCAAACCCAAGGACAAATGAAGTTAGAAAATAAGCCTTATTAGTTCTTTTATTCAGGTATTTTTTTTAAAAAGGGAGGCAACCTGGTCCCTCCCTGCAACATGGGTAATAGCTGCTCCACAAACTCTGCTGTCTTAGACTGTATGGTAAGGAATTTTAAAAGGGTAGTTATTGGGGACTATAGGGTAAAACTAGTCCCCTGGAAGTTAAAAAGGATGTGTGAAATAGACTGGCCATATTTAGAAATAGGATGGCCACTGGAGGGCACAATGGATGTCCCCATGATCAGGAATGTTCACAGAATTATCACAGGAGACCCAGGTCATCCCGATCAGTTCCCTTATATTGACCAGTGGATAGAAATAGACAAGTGAAGTCACATTGGATCCAGTTTTGTGTATGTAAGGAAAAAGTGCAGTCCCCTCAGAAGAAGAATAAGCCTCCTATTCTGCAGGAACCCCTCTGAAGAAGCCCTGCCAGTTCTACCACCTCATATGTGACTCAAGTGGTATCCAGTGCCCCTTCGCCAAGCCAGGGAAGCTTATATACACCATCTCCTTCGATCTCCCTGCAACTGGACTCTCCAGAGCCAGCTGGACAACATTTGCACTCAACTGATCAGGGACCCAAATCACTCCCAGCTTTCCAGATGTCTCTCTGAGAAATGCGGGGTCCTCATATAATGGGAGAAAACAGGACCCCAGAAGAGGGAGTGTCGGTCTTTTACTACCAGCCTTTCACTACTACCAATATCTTAAATTGGAAGCATCACACTTCTGCTTATTCCAAAAAGCCTCAAGCCATGGTTTACCTTCTAGAGTCAATTTTTCAGACCCATAAGCCCACCTGTGTCAGCTGCAAGCAACTCTTTCTCACACTGAGGAGCACATGAGAATAACAGAAGCTCATAAATGGCTCCAGACCCAGGCCCCACCAAAGACATTAGACACAGACAGATGGGCCAGGGAGGCTCTCCCAGATGTGGAACCCAGATCGGACCTGAATTCAGAGGATGGGAGGGTCAGAATAGAGAGATATTAGCTGGTCTTCCTCCAGGGGTCCAGGCTGAGGCCAAAGAAGCCCACTAATATGGCTAAGACCTCTGAGGTTTTCCAGAGGCCTAATGAAAGTTCAGCAGCCTTTTCAGACCTCATCGGACTAGGACAGACCAGGCTCTTTCAGACTGGGCCCCCATGAGCCCATGGTCAAAATGAAAACCAGACTGTGAACTTTATGGTAGATACAAGGGCAGAGCACTCAGTAGTTACTCAGAAAATAGCTCCCCTCTCAGGACAGGAAGTCATTGTTATCAGAGATACAGGGGACCACACTCGCAGATCATTCTGCCGCCCCCTACTGATGTCAGTTAGGTGGCCACCAGGTGGTTTATGAATTTCAGTACTTGCCAGATTGCCAGGTACCTCTAATGGGCAGAGACCCTTTAGCCAAAGTGGGAGCAGCATTCCGTCAGAAGTGGAATGGTTTACATGTCTAGATCTAAAAGATGCCTTTTTCTGCCTTTAGCTGGCACCCTCCAGTCAGCCCCTGTTTGCCTTCGAGTGGGAAAACCCAACCACAGAGGCTAAGGAACAGTTCACCTGGACCAGATTGCCACAGGGTTCAAGAACTCCCTCAGATTTGTCCAAATTTCCAGGACAGGACGTGGGGTGTGTTCTACTCCAATATGTAGACAACTTCCTACTGGCTGGCTCCACGCAAACTCAGTGTTGGGAAGGAACACAAACCCTTCTAAGACTCTTTTTTTTTTCTCCTAAGGACACTGAAGACTTTGTTTTGCACACAAAACCACTGGGGATCTTGCCTGTGGACACCTCAGAGATTACAGTGTAGATGTACTTGGCTCCAGACCCTTGAGAAGGGAGGTGAGAAGAACAATGATTTAGACCAGTCACATGACTACAGGGCTAGGGTTTCCACCTGGGTTCCCATGTCAGGTTTGGCTTTGTAGCAGTTCTAAGACGCAGCGAGAACACCACAGGGAGGGGAGAGGCAGAGGCCCCTACAGATATCGGGGCTTGGGGCCTTGGGCTGCCCATGCAGATATTAGGAGCAGAGGTTTAATTAGTCGACCCAGTGTGGGCTTGGGCTGCCTGCCCAGAGCTTACTTGTCCAGGGGGTTTCTGAAGTTCTTGCCAGCAAACTTGGCCTTGCTACCCAGCTCCTCCTCAATTCTAAGGATCTGGTTGTACTTGGCCAAGCTCTCAGATTGGCAAGGAGCACCAGTCTTGATCTGCCCAGTGCAAAGCCCCACCACCAGGTCAGCGAAGAAGGTGTCTTCAGTCTCCCCAGAGCTATGGAACACCATGAAACCCCACCCATTGGACTGGACCAGCTTGCACGCCTGAATAGACTTGTTCACGGAGCCAATCTGGTTCACTTTGAGTCGGAGGCAGTTGCATGACTTTTCGCTCACGTCCTTGGCAATCTGCTTCGGGTTGGTCACTGTGTGGTCGTCCCCCACCACCTGGATCTCCATGCTGTCAATGAACTTGCCCCACGCTTCCCAGTTGTCCTGGTCGAAGGGGTCTTCCATAGACACTACTAGGTAGTTCTTGATAAAGGATTTGTACAGGTTGGCGAGATTGTTGTGAGTGATGTACCTGTTGGGGTTATCGGGTGACTTGAAATCCAGGTCATACTTCCCAGACTTGAAGAACTCGGAAGCAGCCATGTCCATGCCTATGACCACTTTATCGGTGCAGCCGGCTTTCCCAATGGCGTTCTTCAGCAGCTCCAGGGCTTCTTTATTCTCCAGGATGTTGGGAGCAAAGCCACCTCCGTCCCCCTTGGTGGTATATTTCCCATATTTCTCCTTGATGACATTCTTCAGGGTATAGTAAACCTCGGCCCCAATGCGCATAGCTTCCTTGAAGTTGGCAGCGCCTACGGGGAGCATCATGACCTCTTGCATGGTTAGCTTGTTGCCAGCGTGAGAACCACCATTGATGACATTCAAAGCCAGAACTGGCAGGATGACCTCGGTTGCCAGCCAGGTCAGCAATGTGGCAGTACAGGGGCAACACCTTCTCAATAGCCCAGCCTTGAAGACTCCCAGGGACACTCCCAGAATGGCATTGGCACCGAATTTAGTCTTATTTTCTGTCCTGTCCATCTCAATCATCAGCTTGTCGATCTTCTCCTGCTCCATGACGCTCAGCTTCTTGCTAACCAGGGCAGGTGCAATAGTTTTATTGATGTGCTCAACAGCTTGGAGACACCCTTCCCCAGATAGCGTGTCTTGTCATTGTCCTGAAACTCTAGAGCCTCGTAGATACCAGTTGAGGCACCATTAGACACAACGGCTCTGAAGAGATCTTTTGTGGTATAGAGATTCACCTCAACAGTGGGGTTCTCATGAGAGTCGAAGAGCTCTCTGGCGTGCACCTTCAGAATAGGCATGGTGAATGTCTAGATGCCTGACATCACCTGAAAAAGAAGGGAGCTATAGACACACAGGGTGAGCACTTATTCACAATGTGCCATGCTGCGAAGACTCCCTTCTAAGATTCTTAACTGAAACTGGTTACCAAGTGTCTAAAAGGAAGGCTCAAATCTGTCAGAGGGAGGTCAATTACCTAAGTTTCAGAATTACCCAAAGGAAAGGAAGGCTAGGGACTGAAAACAAAACAAAACAAAACAAAACAAAACAAAACAAAACAAAAAACAAGCAGTATGTGTCATACCAGTCCCCAGCACCTGGCGACAGATTCAGGAATTCCTAGGGGCAATAAGGTCCTGTCGAATTTGGACCCCAGGATTCTCAAATCTAGCTAAGCCCCTCTATGAAGCCTTAAAAGGAGAGGAAAAGGCACCCATTAACTGGAGTCCTGAACAGGAAAAAGCCTTCATGACCATAAAGACAAAGCTCACTGAGGCACTGGCTTTGGGACTTTAACCTTTTCGTTCACCAGAACAACGGGGTAGCCCTGGGAGTTCTGACTCAGGTGTTGGGACCCTGGCAGAGGTCAGTAGCTTACCTCTCCAAACAGATTGACCCGGTTGCCTTTGGGTGGCCCTCATGCCTCAGGGCCCTTGCAGCCTTGGCCTTATTAGTCAAAGAGGCAGATAAGTTCACTCTGGGACAGAACTTAAATGTTGAAGTGCCTCATGCTGTTGTCACCCTGACGGAAGCTAAGGGGCAACATTGGCTGACTCATGCTCAGACGACTCAATACCAAGGGCTCCTATGTGAAAATCCACGAGTAAGATTAGAAGCAGTAAGAACTCTTAATCCTGCTACTTTCCTACCCATTGCAGAGGAAATCCCTGAGCATGATTGTCTAGAAGTCCTAGAGGAAGTTTACTTCAGATGGCCAGATCTAACAGATAGGTCTCTACAGAATCCAGATTTAGTATTGTTCTAGGACTACAGTAGCTTCCTAGGTGAACGAAAAAGATAAGCCAAGTATGCAGTGGTATCAAACTTTGAGGTAATATTGGCACAGGCCCTGCCTGAAGGATGGTCAGCACAGAAGGCAGAATTTTGGACCCTAGTCAGTGCCTTAAATCTCAGTAAGGATAAGTGTGTCAATATCTACACTGACTCCTGCTATACCTTTGCTACCCTTCATATCCATGGGGCCTTATACAAGGAAAGGGGGCTCCTGACAGCCGAAGGAAAAGGGATCAAAAATCAGAAAGAGATCTTGAAGTTACTAGAAGCAGTCTGGGAGCCCAAGGAAGTAGCAGTTATCTATTGTAGAGGATACCAAAAAGGAAAAGACTCAGTGTCATGCAGACACAGCAGCAAGGACAGCACCATCACAGATCATGCTGGTTCCTAAATTACCTGAACCTCCAAAATACACCCCTCAAGAAGAAGAATGGGCCCAATGAGGAGGGGGTAAAAGAACGAAGGAAGGTTGTGGATACTCCCAGATCATAGTATCTATGTTCCAGAAGAGTTAGCTCATGTTTAATTAAGCCATTGAAGAATTAAAGATTGAGCCAAATGGAAAATTAGCCAGGCTTTATTGGGAGCAAACGGGCGAGTTCACCAGTCCCAGGAAGGGAGAGGGGTCGGTGGAGCCGTGCCCTAACCGAACTGGGCTGCATTTTTAAGGCCTGGGGCAGGTAAGGGAGGAGAGGGGTTTGGTAGGAGGAAGTGGTCCTTGGAACGTATGGAGCTTCCCCCTGGATGTTGCTGGCGCCAGGGGCAATGGATGAGCAAGCAGTTTCAGGATAATCCATCATTGTTGCCGTTTGTGGTCAGGGCTTAAGGTCAGGGCTTAAGGTCAGGGACCTGGGGTGGGGGATGATCTATGACTCCCTCAGCCAGGTGAATGCTTGGACAGCTTGGACAGCTCATAGAGTAGCCTTCCAGCAGCATGAACTTACCCATTTAGGAAAGACAGCTCTGGAATCCTTGTTAAGCAGATACTATCTAATTGCCCATCTCCCCTCCTTATGTGCTTCAGTCTCTCAGCGCTGCCTCCTCTGTACACAGAATAATGCAATGCAGGGTCCTGTAGGACCAATAGGAATTCAACACTGTGGGCAGGCTCCCTGTGAAGATTTAGAGGTAGACTACAGAAATAGGGCCTAGAAAGAAAATATCTTTTAGTTTTTGTCTGCACCTTTTCAGGCTAGCTTGAGGCATATCTACTGGCACAGAGAAGTTATGGAATGCCATTAATCACAGAGTCAGGTAATGGCCTGGCCTTTATAGCTGAGGTAGTACAGCAGGTAGCTAAGGCCTTAGGAATTAAGTGGAACTTACATACAACCTACAGACCCCAGAGTCCAGGGAAAGTAGAACTCATAAACTGGACTCTCTAGCAGGCTGTGGCTAAGCTATGCCAGGAGACGAACTTACCCTGGACAGATATCTTACCAGTTGTGTTCCTGTGGGTGTGCTGTGCCCCTAGAGCCAGGGTAGAATTCTCTCCATTTGAAATTCTATATGGCAGTCCCCTTCCCTTAATTCGGCCAAAGGGAGATTTGGGGGAAATAGAGAACTTAGAAATTCAGAAACAAGATTTGGGAAAACTAACCTTGAAGTCCCCAGATGGGTTACTGATCAATTGCCCATCTCTCTAGGAATAGCTGTACACCCTCACAAGCCTGGGGATCAGGTTTGTGTAAAAGATTGGAAAAATGAACCCCTTAAGCCAACTTGGAAGGGACCTTATCCAGTTGTACTAACCACCCCCTCAGCTCTCAAAGTTTCAGGACTGAACACTTGGATCTACCATTCCCAGGTGAAAGCAACCCACCAGCTGGACAATCAGCATCAAGTGTGGAAGGGGACCTCTGACCGAACCACCCCCTGCAGATCATCTTCAAGAAGACAGCAGATCCAGCTGACTGACCTGAATCTCTTTATCCCCTCTTATCTGGATAATTATTGTTTACTGTTTTTTTTCTAACAGTTTTATTCTGTCTTCATACAAGTGTTGCTGGAACCCCAGACTGGTGACAGGAGAAGAACTTCTCTGCCCTTGCTACTTGGATGACCCCCTTGGAGAAGATGGTGAAGACACAGAATACTGAAACCCTTTTTTGTCAGCTCCCCTTCAGCAGGAAGTAGCTAGAGCGGTTGTTGACCTTATCCCCAATTCCTGAGTCTTTTGTAATCCCCAAGGCTAAGAATAGCTTGCGGAACAAGAATAGGAATGAATAGGAAAATGTGGGGGGGCTTGCAAACCTAGTTCAGTATCTGGTTAAAACTGTAGTCTTACTTCCCCACTCTGTTGCAGTTACTAGAAGCAGTCTGGGAGTCCAAGGAAATAGCCCTCATATCTCCTGTCTCTTTTTTTAACCCTCGGTGAGGATATTTTTCCATTGACTTTTAGAGAGAGTAGAAGAGAGAGGGAAAACAGAGAGAAAGACTGATGTGAGAGAAACACATTGATTGGTTGCTCTCCCGCACAGGCTCCTAGGAGGAGCCTACAATCGAGGTATGTGCCCTTGACCTGAATCAAACCTGACACAGCTTCTGTCTGTAGGCTGACACTATCCACTAAGCCAAATTGGCTAGGGCTCTCCTGTCTTTATTTGAGCTTGGTTTAATTTTCTCTCACATCAGTAATATCTCCCAAATAATTTTTAGCTCTTTTCTTCTCCCAACTATTAATGGGACAATACATAATCCCAGAACTATGTCATCTGATCTTCCCTTCTTCTGTTTACTCATGTGCCTATTTCTCTAATTGCATCTGCATGCCTTAAATACCAGGCTTCCCCATGACTTGTTTCTGTCTTTTCCCCTTCCAAATATCTGTACCTCCAACTATAGTTCTTCCTTAGCTCTAGGGCATTTTTGGTTCTAACCTCAAACCCAGAAACTCTTCTGGTCCTGGGGTTACTGGTGCTCAAATACAATCTGCATGAATGCTTCCTGACATTTATAGATTTCCCTTTGCTCTTCAAAATTTGGCAGCCTGTCTGCCACTGGCCTCCTTCCACTTCTACAATGAAATCGCCTTGTCATAATCCTCTCACAGCTTTCCTTATCAAAACCCATTTATCAGGCATCAGAAGATAACACTCAGTTTCTCTTTTCAAATCTAGTTGATAAATCAAAATACTTGGTCTGAATAGCAACTGTACAATAACAACCAAAACAACATTTAGTTATTAATTTAATTTATTATTATTTTAAATCCTCACCAAGGATATTTTATTCCATTGATCCTTAGTAGTCATTAAATTTAAATCAAAAGTTAAAAATAGACTGTGAAAGTGTTTCTTTTAAAATTACACAATTAAATATCTATTGTCAATTTAGATTATCTCAGACAGTTCTCTTTGGAAATTTTTATTATAGAAATTAATTTTGTTGAGACAAGAGTTTGAGTCTTACACTTTTTGTTCTTTCAGTGTTAACTGCAAAAAATTAGATTAAAATTTTGTTTTTTGTTTTTTTAGTTTGTTTGTTTATTTATTTATTTATTTATTTATTTTCAAACAAAGGCTTTCTTTTGTTTTCTTTTATAACTAGGTGCCCTGTGCATGAAATTTGAGCACTGGGGGAGGGAGTTTTCTCAGCCCAGCCTGCCCCCTCTCACATATTGGGAGCATTCATCTCCATGGGGAGCAGGCCTAAGATGCAGTCTGGCCTCCCTTTGTGGGAGGCGACCAGGCTAATCAGGGGAAGCCACCAGCCTCATCACCCGGCTGCTACAGCCACTGCCAGTCACTGCAGCCACCAAGGTGTGTTCATTAACCGGACTCCAGTCCCTTCACCATGAAGAAATAACAATTTTCTTTAGGCATTTTCAAGATGTGTCTTTCATAGGATATGACATTTCTTTCTTTTTTATTTTTATCCTCAAGTGAGGATATGTTTCCATTGATTTTTAGAGAATGTGGAAGAGAAGAGAAAAACAGAGAGAAACATCAAAGTGAGAACACTTTGATTGGTTGCCTCCTGCATGAGCCCTGACCTGGGTCCCAGCCAGGTAGGAGCCTGCAACCTAAGTACATGCCCTTGGTCAGAATTGAACCCAGACCCTGCAGTCAGCAAGCTGAGGCATTATGCACTGAGCCAATCTGGCTAGGGCAGGATATGACATTTCTTAGCCCTCCAGCAGTGGACCTTCATTTTTTTTTTTTTTCCAGGAGTATTGTGGAAAAACCCTAGATTGCCTTTTTGGATTCTTATTACCCAAGTTACTAAGAATATTACCAGGGAGCTTAGCCAATGAGTGATAAGAAAAAGTGTTTCCTCTGTAGTTCACTCCCATCACCGGCTCCACCCCTGCCCCTCCAATCCCAGCTCCACCCCTACCCAGGCCTGTAGCCTCTGGCCTAGGATGCAGGCCTGGGCAGAAGACCCCCCCGCAACCATTGCAATGGCCGGCTCCGCCCCTTCCCAAGCATCACCCCTTCCCACGCTGCAGGTATCTGCCTGAGGCTGCAGGCCTGGGCAGAAGACCTCCCAACCTCTGTGATGGCCAGCTCCACCCCTTCCCAGGTTCCTATGATTGATAGCTCTGCCCCTCTGCCTCCCCTCCCTCCCCCAACACCTGCCTGGCTAACAGGCCTGGCTACTTCAGTTGCCGGGCTGAGGGGGACTGGGCGCCACCATCTTAGTTGAGTTAAGTTGCATATTTGCTCCTGATTGGTTGGTGGGCGTGGCTTGTGGGTATAATAGAATTAGGGTCAATTTGCATATTACTTTTTTATTAGATTAGATCTATATTGTTGAGAGTATTATAGATGTCCTCCTTTTTTCTCCCTATTGCCCCACTCCACCAGGTTCGCACTCCACCTCAGGCCTTCATCACCCTTCTGTTTGTGTCCATAGGTAAGATTTTTCCTTAATCTCTTCCAACCCACCTCCCCGCTTCCGTCTGAGATTCCTCAGTCTGTTCCATGCCTCTGATTCTATTTTATTTACCAGTTTATTTTATTAGATTTCTTCTTCATTTATTTTGACTTTTAGATTAAATTGTTGATAGAAATTTATTGGTTATTATTTTATTTTTCATATTTCTTCTTTTTTATTTATTTAATCTTTATTGTTCAGATTCTTACAGTTGTTCCTCTTTTTCCGCTCATAGCTCCCCTCCTCCTAGTTTCCACCCCACCCTCTGTCCTTACCCCCCTGCTGTCCTCATGCATAGGTGTACAATTATTGTCCAGTCTCTTCCCGCACCACCAACACCCTTTTCCCCCCCAAAATTGTCAGTCCACTCCCTTTCTATGCCTCTGATTCTATTATATTCACCAGTTTATTCTATTCATCAGATTTTTTATTCACTTGAATTTTAGGTTTACTTGTTGATAGATATGTATTTGTTGTTCATAATTTTTACTTTCCTTTTTCTTCATCCTCTTCTCAAAGGATACCTTTCAGCATTTCATATAATACTGGTTGGGTGGTGATGAACTCCTTTAGCTTTTTTTTGACTGTGAAGCTCTTTATCTGACCTTCAATTCTGAATGATAGCTTTGCTGGGTAAAGTAATTTTGGCTGTAGGTTCTTGTTATTCATCACTTTGAATATTTCTTGTCACTCCCTTCTGGCCTGCAAAGTTTCTGTTGAGAAATCAGCTGACACTCGTATGGGTTCCCCCTTGTAGGTAACTGTTTTTTTTCCTCTTGCAGCTTTTAAGATTCTCTCCTTGTCTTTTGTTCTTGGCATTTTAATTATGATGTGTCTTGGTGTGGTCCTCTTTGTATTCCTTTTGTTTGGGTTTCTCTGTGCTTCCTGGACTTGGAAGTGTATTTCTTTCACCAGGTAGGTGAAGTTTTCTGTCATTATTTCTTCAAATAGGTTTTCAATATCTTGCTCTCTCTCTTCTTCTGGCACCCCTATAATTCTGATGTTGGTATGCTTGAAGTTGTCCCAGAGGCTCCTTACACTGTCTTCATATTTTTGGATTCTTTTTTCTTTTGGCTTTTCCAATTGGGTGTTTTTTCTTCTTCACATTTCAAATCTTTGACTTGATGCTTGCTATCCTCTAGTCTGCTGTTGGATCTCTGTATATTATTCTTTATTTCAGTCAGTGTATGCTTAATTTCTAGCTGGTCCTTTTTCATATCCTCGAGGGTCTCACTAAATTTATCAGCAGTCTCTAGAAAATTCTTGAAAAACCTTATAACCGTGGTTTTGAGCTCTATATCCAGTAGTTCGCTTTCCTCCATTTTTGTCATTTGTGACCTGTTTCTTTGTCTCTGCATTTTGGCTGCTTCCCTGGGTTGATAGAGTGGCTTTCTGTGTTAGGTGATCACTGAGAGGAATTGACCTCCAAGCCACTTGGTTATGAGAGTCAGCTGTGTCTACAGTGGGAGAACTTCTGTGCTGGAGACACCCTTACGGGGCAAGAGTTGTTTCAATGGGGCTTTGGAGCTCACTGCGTCTGCCCGAGTGTGTCCCTTGTGAATCTGAGGAGTTGTATTTAGGATAGTCCCGCTCTGGCCACTGGGTACACTGGCTGTTGTATCACTAAGGAGTTGCTATTTTAGCCTTTGCCTGAGGCTACTCAGCCATTTATATGCAAAAGCCTCTTAGCTCAGCTTGGGAGGGGCGGAGCCTTGGGGAGTCAGCTATGGCTGATTATCAGCCCTGCACTAAGAGACACTGGGTCTCTGTGTCCCACGGTAATCACTTCAAGCAATACTGAGAGAAACCCGCTTTGGATTTCCTCCTGGTGCCAGTCAGTCCCACTTCTCCGGGTATGCGTCTGGGTCCCCAGAAACTGTCCTGGAACTGGAGTTCAGAGCCGCTGGGAGCTTGTGGCTCCCAACGGATTGAAAAAGAACTGTGTTCTCTGGCGCCAGCCCTCTCCCCGAGGCCCGCACGTGCTTCCGTACCTCCATACTTTGCTTCCGCAGCTCCTCTGAATCTCAGTCTCTTTCTAGTTGTAGAATTTTCACTCAGCCAGCCTTCCTGTGGTTCTGGGTGGTGTCTGTTTTTTCTTTTTATTGTGATTTTGAAATAGTTGTGCACAGCTGCAATTCTGATGTTTACCTGTGCCACCATCTTGATTTCTCCTATTTCTTCTTCTTCTTCCTCTCCTTCATCTTCTTCTTCTTCTCCCTCCTCCTCCTCCTCCTCTTCTTAAAGAATACCCTTCAACATTTCATGTAATACTGGTTTGGTGGTGATGAGTTTTTTTTTTAGCTTTTTCTTGTTTGTTAAGCTCTTTCTTGTTTCTGAGCCTCAATTCTAAATGAGAGCTTTGCTGGGTAGAGTAATCTTGGCTGTAGGTCCTTACTATTCATCACTTTGACTATTTCTTGACACTCCCTTCTGGCCTGCAAAGTTTCTGTTGAGAAATCAGCTGACAGTTGTATGGGGGCTCCCTTGTAGGTAACTAACTACCTTTTTTTACTGTTGATTCTCTGTCTTTAACCCTTGACATTTTAATTGTGATGTATCTTGGTGTGGGCCTCTTTGGGTTCCTCTTGTTTGAGACTCTGAGCTTCCTGGACTTGTAAGTCTCTTCCACCACATAGGGGAAGTTTTTTGTCATTGTTTCTTCACATAGATTTTCAATATCTTTCTCTCTCTTCTCCCTCTGGCACCCCCATAATGTGAATGTTGGTGTGCTTGAAATTGTCCCATAGGCTTCTTACACTATCTTCATAATTTTGGATTCTTTTTTCTTTTTGACCTTCTGATTGTATGTTTTTTGCTTCCTCTTATTTCAAATCATTGATTTGATACTCAGAACCTTCTATTCTACTGTTGAATTCCTGTAAATTCTTTTTTATTTTAGTTAATGTATGCTTAATATCTGATTGGTCCTTTTTCATATCTTTGACATTCTCGCTAAGATCCTTGAAAGTCTCATGAAGATCCTTAAGAAACCTTATAATCATGGTTTTGAACTCTATTCATTAGTTTGCTTGCTTCCATTTCTTTTGTTTGTGACATGTTTCTTTGTCTCCGCATTTTGGCTGCTTTCCTGGTTTTGTTTCTATGTATGAAGTAGTACTGCTATATCTCATAGAATTGGTAGAGTGGCCTTGTATAGTAGATGTTCTATGGGGCCCAGTGGCTCAGCTCTCCCAATCATCGGAGCTGGGCACTCTAGGTGCATTCCTGTGTAGGCTGTGTGCCCAGAGGAGGTTCAGCTGTGAAGTAAGGGGGACTGGTGCTAGTGCTGAGTCTTGGGCCTTTTATTAGTAAGTTTAGGGCACCATGACACCAGCTTCAGCTTGTTTGAGAGATTTAGCAAAGTCTGAAGCCTGAGCCAGGGCAGGCCATTCATGTGAAAAAGCTGCTGCAGCCCTAGAAGGCTTGGCTCAGTGGATAGAGCATCAGCCTGTGGACTCAAGGGTCTGAGGTTCAATTCCAGTCAAGGGCATGTAACTTGGTTGTGGGCACATACCAGTAGGGAGTATGGAGGAGGCAGCTGATCGATATTTCTCTCTCATTGATGTTTCTAACTCTCTATCCCTCTCCATTCCTCTCTGTAAAAAATCAATAAAATATATTTTTTTAAAATGAATCTTTTTTTTAAAAAAAAAAGCTGCTGCAAATAGCTTGGGTGGGGCTGCAAGTTCGATGGAGTAGGATCTTAGAGAATCCACAGGGTGGAGCAAATAATGTGCTGATGGAGACTCAGATATGGCTACCACTCAACCCTGCAACACTGTCACAGGAACAATGACTCCTTTGAGCACCCAAGTCTGGGACAAAGTTACACTGAGTTCCTGCTCTTATGCCAGACAATCCAATTCCTCCCTGTATGTCTGGGTTATCTAACACTGTCTGGTGCTGGGAGTCCAAGTAAGTTAGTGCTATGGCCCTTAAATGGAACACCTGGGTATTCAGCAACCTTCATGTCACTCAACCACAGTCCCCGGTGGTTTTTACATCTCATAGTTGCAGGTACTTCTCTTCCCAGCTCTTGAACCCTGGACTGGGGATCTGGTGTGGGGCTCAGACTCCTGGCTCCTCACAGGCAGCCTCCACAGAGACATCTCCCTCCTGATTAAAAAAACAGCACAACATGGTTGTTGGACCAACCCATTTGGTGCCTCCACCCCTCCTACCAGTCTCTATGTGTTTTCTTCTTTACTTCTCTAGTTGTAGGACTTACATTCAGGAAGCTTTCAAGTGGTTCTGAATGATGGCCATTTTGTATTTTAGTTGTAATTTTGATGTGGCTGTGGGAAGCGGCATGTACTGACATTTATCTACACCACCCTAGATTAAAATTTTAAATGGAAGGTTTTGGTGAAATTTTTCTTTCATTTACAGACACAATTTCTTTCAATTCTTCTCATGTCTGCAAATGAAATAGAAATTGCAGCCAAATATGAATGTAATGAAAAATAAGTCAATAGTAGGTGTTGTCATAGTTCACTCAGTGCAAAAATAAGCTAACAGAGTATGTGGTAAGAAAATAAAATTTGTTTTTTTTATCAATTTGTCTCTTAATAATATAAAGTGACAACATAAAATTCTTTAAATAAAGAATGTGATTTTTATCTTGATAGGTTCTCTTTGACATCTGAGAACAAATCTTGTTAAATTATTGAGCAATTCTGACTTATGCTATGACATACTTCATTGCTCACTCAGCAGCAGGTTGGCAATTCAGAGAATGACGCTACCCTGTATTGTTAGAGGTGGTTGGAAAGGCCGGTCCACAGAGACGGGAAAGGTGGCCACCCCAGAATCCTTGCTAGGATGTGGGCCTTCCCCTAAATATGCACTAGAGGTTTTTATCGTGTTTGTGTTTGTTGTTAATCTTAATTCGAGGATATTTTTTCTATTGATTTTTAGAGAGTGGAATGGAGATGGGGGAAGAGAGAGAGAGAGAGAGAAAGGAATACCAATGTGAAACAAACACATGGATTGGTTGCTGCCCACATGCTCCCTGATCAGGGCCTGGGATGGGTCCTGCAATCCAGGTACGTGCCCTTGACCAGGAATCAAACCTAAGATTCTTCACTGTACAGGCCAGTGCTCTAACCATTGAGCAATGGCTGCCAAGGCTGCACTAGAAGTTTTTACCAAATTTTCCAGGAGGTTCTGTTTTTCAAATGGCTAAAAGTAAAACAATTAGAAATAAATTAAAATAAGAGAAAAGTTTATTCTCTCATGATTTTATTGCTGGAAAACAGACATGTAAGAATTGAAATTGAATACCGGGGATTTCCCCCTCTGCTATCAAAATTGTTCTCATTATTGTAAAAAATAAGTGTTCGTACACTTAAAAATTGTTAAGGTGGAAATTTGATGTATATTTTCAAATATTTTTTTTAATTTTAGAGAGAAGAAACAAGAGAGAAAAAGGTTGATGTAATGAGAGAAATATTGATCATTGCTCCCCCACTTGCCTGACCAGGGATCAAACATGTGCCCTGACTGGGAAGTGAACCTGTCACTTTAAAAATAATAATTGCTTTTATTTTATTTTTTTACCTTACTTAATTTTTGAAATCTTTATTGTTCATATTATTACAGTTGTTCCTCTTTTTTCGCCCCCATAGCTCCCCTCCTCCCAGTTCCCACCCCACCCTCTGCCCTACCCCCCTCCCACCGTCCTCATCCATAGGTGTATGATTTTTGTCCAGTCTCTTCCCGCACCCCCAACACCCATTTCCCCTGAGAATTGTCAGTCCACTCCCTTTCTATGCCCCTGATTCTACTCTATTCACCACTTTATTCTGATCATCAGATTTTTTTATTCACTTGATTTTTAGGTTTACTTGTTGATAGATATGTATTTGTTGTTCATAATTTTTATCTTTACTTTTTCTTCTTCTTCCTCTTCTCAAAGGATACCTTTCAACATTTCATATAATTCTGATTAGGTAGTAATGAACTCCTTTAGCTTTTTCTTGCCTGTGAAGCTCTTTATCTGACCTTCAATTCTGAATGATAGCTTTGCTGGGTAGTCTTGGTTGTAGGTTCTTGCTATTAATCACTTTGAATATTTCTTGCCACTCCCTTCTGGCCTGCAAAGTTTCTGTTCAGAAATCAGCTGAGAGTCAGATGGGTGCTCCCTTGTAGGTAACTGACTGCTTTTCTCTTTCTGCTTTTAAGATTCTTTCCTTGTCTTTTGCCCTTGGAATTTTAACTATGATGTGTCTTGGTGTGGTCCTCTTAGGATTCCTTTTGTTTGGGTTTCTCTATGCTTCCTAGACTTGGAAGTGTATTTCTTTTACCAGGTGGGGGAAGTTTTCTGTGATTATTTCTTCAAATAGGTTTTCTTCTGGCACCCATATAATTCTGATGTTGGTATGCTTGAAGTTGTCCCAGAGGCTTACACTATCTTCATATCTTTGGATTCTTTTTTCTTTTTTATTTTCCGGGTGGGTGTTTTTTGCTTCTTTGTATTTCATATCTTTGACTTGATTCTTGCAAACCTCTAGTCTGCTGTTGGATCTCTTATATTATTCTTTATTTCAGTCAGTGTATGCTTAATTTCTAGTTGGTCTTTTTTCATATCCTCAAGGGTCTCACTAAATTTATCAGCGGTCTCTAGAAAATTCTTTCCCCCCCTTTATTGATTAAGATATTACAAATGTGTCTTTATCCCCCCAATGTCCTCTCATACCCCCACTCCTGACCTCACCCTCACCCCCTGTTGTCCACATCCATCGCTTATGCTTATATGCATGCATAAAAGTCCTTTGGTTGATCTCTCACTCTTACCCCCACCCTCATCTACCTTCCCTCTGAGTTTTGGGCAACTGATCGATGCTGCTCTGTCTCTACATCAGTTTTTGTTCATTGGTTTATGTTGTTCATTAAAATCAACAGATGAGCGATAGCATGTGATATTTATCTTTCTCTGACTGACTTATTTCACTTAGCATAATGCTCTCCAACTCCATCCATGCTGTTGCAAATGGTAAGAGTTCCTTTCTTTCTATAGCAGCATAGTATTCCATTGTGTAGTGTACCACAGTTTTTTAATCCATTCATCTGCCAATGGACACTTAGGCTGATTCCAAATCTTAGCTATGGTAAATTGTGCTGCTATGAACATAGGGGTGCATATATCCTTTCTGATTGGTGTTTCTGGTTTCTTGAGATATATTCCAAGAAGTGGGATCACTGGGTCAAATGTCAGTTGCATTTTTAATTTTTTGAGGAAATGCCATACTGTTTTTGACAGTGGCTGCACCAGTCTGCATTCCCACCCACAGTGAACAAGGGTTCCTTTTTCTCCGCATCCTCTCCAACACTTGTCATTTGTTGATTTATTGATGATAGTCATTCTGACAGGTGTGAGATGGTACCTCACAGTTGTTTTGATTTGCATCTCTCAGATTATTAGTGACTTGAGCATGTTTTCATATGCCTCTCAGCCTTATTTATGTCCTCTTTTAAAAAGTGTCTATTTAGGTCTGTTGCCCATTTTTTGATTGGGTTGTTTATCTTCCTTTTGTTAAGTTGTATGAGTTCCCTGTAAATGTTGGAGATTAAACCTTTTTATTTTGATATAGTCCCATTTGTTTATTTTCCCTTTAGCTTCCATTGCCCTAGGAGCTGTGTCAGTGAAGAAATTCTTTTGGCATATGTCTGAGATTTTGCTACCTGTGGATTGCTGTAGTATTTTTATGGTTTCCTTTCTTACGTTTAAGTCCTTTATCCATTTTGAGTTTATTTTTGTGTATGGTGTAAGTTGGTGGTCTAGTTTCATTTTTTTGCATGTGTCTAACCAAATTTCCCAGCACCATTTATTGAAGAGACTGTTTTGACTCCATTGTATGGTCTTTCCTCCTTTGCCAAATATTAATTGAGTGTAGTGGTTCGAGTCAATTTCTGGGTTCTCTATTCTATTCCATTGATCTATATGTTTATTCTTGTGCCAGTACCAGGCAGTTTTGAGAACAGTGGCTTTGTAATACAGCTTGATATCTGGTATTGAGATCCCTCCTACTTTGTTCTTCTTTTGCAGGAATGCCACAGCTATTCGGGGCTTTTTAAAATTCCGGATGAATTTTTGAAGAGTTCTTTCTAGATCTGTGATATATACTGTTGGTATTTTAATGGGGAGTGCATTAAATCTATAGATTGCTTAGGATAGTATGGACATTTTGATGATGTTGATTCTACTAATCCATGAACACAGTATGTTTTCCCATCTGTTTATGTTTTCCTCTGTCTCTTTTTTTAATGTACTGTAGTTTTCAGAGTATAGATCTTTTATGTCCTTGGTTAACTTTATTCCTAGGTATCTTAATTTTTTAGGTGCAATGGTAAGTGGGATTGCTTTTTTAATTTCTCTTTCTGTAAGTTCACTATTGGCATATAAAAATGCCATAGATTTCTTGGTGTTAATTTTGTATCCTACTACATTACCATATTCATTTATTAGGTCTAATAATTTTTTGATGGAGTCTTTAGGATTTTCTAAGTACAGTATCATGTCATCTGTGAGACAATTTTACCTCTTTGCCAATTTGGATGCCTTTTATTCCTTTTTCTTGCCTGATCACTCTGGCTAGCACTTCCAGTACTATGTTGAACAGGAGTGGTGAAAGTGGGCATCCCTATCTTGTCCCTATTCTTAAGGGATATGATTTTAGTTTTCACCCATTGAGTATGATGTTAGCTGTGGGTTTGTCATATAAGGCTTTTATTATTTTGAGGTATGATCCCTCTATTCTCACTTTGCTGACAGTTTTTATCAAGAAAGGGTGTTGGACTTTGTCAAATGCCTTTTCTGCATCAATCAATATGATTATGTGATTTTTGTCTCTTAATTTGTTTATGTAATGTATCACATTTATTGATTTGTGGCTATTGTACCAGCCTTGCATTCCTGGAATAAATCCCACTTGGTCATGGTGTATGATCTTTCTAATGAAATGCTGGATCCAGTTTGCTAGGATTTTGTTGAGGATTTTAGCATCTATCTTCATCAGGGATATTAGCTTGTAATTCTCTTTCTTTGTGGTGTCTTTATCTGGTTTTGGTATTAGGGTAATGCTGGGTTCATGGAAAGAGCTTTGAAGTATGCCTTCCTGTTGAAATTTTTGGTATAGTCTGAGAAGGATTGGCTTTAGTTCTTTGAATGTTCAGTAAAACTCCCCAGTGAAGCCATCTGGTCTAGGGCTTTTGTTTGCTGGAAGCTTTTGGATTACTGCTTCAATTTCATCAGTAGTTACTGGTCTATTCAGGTTTTTTGATTCTTCCTGATTGAGTTTTGGAAGCTTGTATTTTTCTAGGAATGTGTCAATTTCATTGAGATTGTCCAGTTTGTTGGAGTAGAGTTGTTTGTAGTATTTTTTGACTATCCTTTGTATGTCAGTAGGGTCAGTTGTTATTTCACCTTTTTCATTTATGATTGTTTATCTGGGTCCTCTCTCTTCATTTCTTGGTGAGTCTGGCGAGAGATTCATCAATCTGTTTAATTCTTTCAAAGAACTAGCTCTTAGTTTCATTGATATTTTGTATTGTTTTTTTTCTTTTCTTTTCTTAACTCTATGTCATTTATTTCTGCTCTGATCTTTAGTATTTCCTTCCTTCTGGATACTGTGGGCTTTTCTTGTTGCTCTCTTTCTAACTCTTTGAGTTGTAGGGTTAGATCATTTATTATCAGTTTCTCTTGTTTTTTTGAGGTAGGCCTGTAGAGCTATGAACTTCCCTCTCAGGACTGCTTTCAGTGTGTCCCATAGATTTTGGATTGTTGTGTTTTCATTGTCATTTGTTTCCAGGATGCTTTTTATTTCTTCCTTGATGTCTCTGGTAACCCACTCATTGTTTAATAACATGCTATTTAGCCTCCAAGTGTTTGATTTTCCCCCAATATTTTTATTGTAGTTGATTTCTAGTTTTATGCCATTATAATCTGATAAGATGCTTGTTATGATTTCTATTCTCTTGAATTTGAAGAGACTTTGCCTGAGTCCTAATATATGGTCTATCTTTGAAAATGTCCCACATGCACTGGAGAAGAATGTATATTCTGTAGCTTTGGAGTGAAATATTCTGAAGATGTCAAGTAAGTCCATATGATCTAGTGAGTCATTTAGGTTTGCTGTTTATTTGCTGATTTTTTGTTTAGAGGATTTATTCAGTGGTGTCAGTGGGGAAATAAAGTCCCCTACTACGACTGTATTGCTATCGATCTCTCCCTTGATATCATCAGGAAGTTTTTTTAATGTATTTTGTTGCTCCTATATTGGGTGCATATAGTTTACCAGAGTTATGTCTCCTTCCTTATCTCTTGTTATGGCCTTTACTTTGAGGTCTATTTTGTCAGCTATAAGTATCGCAACCTCAGCCTTTTTCTCATTTCCATTTGCCTGAAAAAATTTTTTCCATCCCTTCACTCTCAGTCTGTGCGAATCCTTTGTTCTGAGGTGGGTCTCTTGCAGACAGCAGATATATCAGTCCTCTTTTCTTATCCATTGAGCTACCTTGTGTCTTTTGATTAGAGCATTCAGTCCATTTTCATTCAATGTTATTATTGAAAAGTACTTGTTTGTGGTCATTTTTATCCTTAATGTTTGTGTTTCTTCTTGTCTTTCTGTTTCTTCTTTTTACAGCAGTCCTTTAGCATTTCTTGCATTGCTGGCTTGGTAGTAATAAACTATCTTAGCCCTTTTTTGTCTATGAAGCTTCTGATTCCACCTTCAATTCTGAATGATAGCCTTGCTGGGTATAGTATTCTTGGATTATTTCCCTTGCTTTGCATCACTTTGTATATTTCATTCCATTCCCTTCTTGTCTGGTATGTTTCTGTTGAGAAATCAGCTGATATTCTAATAGGAGATCACTTATAGGTAATATTCTGTCTCGCTCGGGCAGCCTTTAAGATGCTTACTTTGTCATTGGTGTTTGCCAATTTAATTATGATGTGTCTTGGTGTTAGTCTTTTGGGGTTCCTCTTGTTTGGCACTCTATGTGCTTCTTGGACTTGTGTAGTTTTTTCCTTGCCAATGTCAGGGAAGTTTCCTGTCATTATTTCTACAAACAGGTTTTCTATTCCTTGCTTCTCCTCCTCTCCTTCTGGTACTCCTATTAAGCGAATATTGTTTCATTTTGTGTTGTCCCAAAGCTCCTGTAGGATCTCCTCTTGATTTTTAACACTTTTTTTTTTTTTTTTTTGCGGGAAACGAGTAAAATCGGATCTACCAGGGAGACTGTCAATGGACATGAGGAAACATACATTGGAACCTCTAGTTGGAACCGGCAAAAATAAAAATGTTTTATGCCATTGTCGTGTGTGTGCCGCTCATAAACTACGCAGTGAAACGTGGTACATGTGCAAGTTTTGTAATGTACCCCTGCACAAAGGAAAGTGTTTCGAACGCTACCACACAGTGAAGCACTATTAGGTTATAGTTTTTTTTTATAAGATCTGCTGAAAATTTTGAAAAAATATTGTAATTTTGTATAAATAAAATTATTTTGATTGTGAAAGAGTGTTTTTTTATGTTTACCTAGAATGTAGTAATTTTGTGTACATAAAAAATACAATAACACATATTTTGCAAAGTAAATAAAGAGAGACCTCTTTTTAAACTAAAACACTGAAAGTTTCATAGAAAAATATCAAATAGATCGAAAGATATGAATATTTTACGGAAAGTCTAATTTTGGCGAGAAAATGTCAAAAAAGCCCCCCGTTACGAAGTGATTTGGCGGGGAAATGCCCGATTACAAAGTGTTAAGTTTTTTTGCCAGTTGCTCCTGTGTTTGTGTGTTTTTTCCTACCTTGTCTTCTAATTCGCGGATGCGGTCCTCAGCCTCTTCTAGTCTACTGTTTATGCCTTCCATTGTGTTCTTTATTGCAGCTATGTCATTCTTCATTTCCTCTTGGTTCCTTTTCATATTGGTGACATTCTCATTCAGCTCCTTATAATTCTCATTGAGTTTTGTGTATTTGTCTTCCAGTCGTTTAAGCATCCTTATAATCAGTACTCTGAATTCTTTCTCTGTTAAGTTAGTAGCCTCTATTTCATTTAACTTCCTTTCTGGTGATTCCTCTTTTTCTTTCCTTTGTGGATTGCTTTTTTGTCTTCCCATATTTTGCAGTAATGTTTTAATTGCAGCTGCGATTGCTTTGCTACCCAGTTTCTTTTGGGTATGGTGCTATTGGTGTGACCTCTCAGGTCTTCTGAGTTTGGTAGTCTAGTGTAACTCTCTACTTGAGCTATTTGGGTTCTCTTCATGTAGGTCTGCGAGCTGGAAAGGCAACTGAGGTGGCTAGAAGTCAGCAGCCATGGAGAGGGTGTCCCAATTTTTGCTGTTTTGTGCCCTCAGTTGAAATCACGGTGCCTCATGGGGACTCACAGTGTCACCCAGGAACCGTCTGTTGGGGCTCAGGAGGCCTGCATTCTGGAAAGGTGTGACTATGGTGTCCAGAGTTCTATAGTTGTGAGGTAGGCTGAAAATCACACCCAGCTGGGGCTCTCAGTGTCTTCCAAGAGAAGTCCATGGAGCCGCACGCCTGGGCGTGACTGCGCTGAGCTGGGGCCCACAGTGACTTCCCAAAGAAGTCTGTGGAGCCACGTGCCTGGTCGAATTGTGCGCAGATACACGCGAGTGTGGTGAGCTGGGGCCCACAATGGCTCCCCAGATAAGTTTGTGGGGCTGCGCGCCTGGGCGACCTGTGTGTAGATATGCGCAACTGCACTGAGCTGGGGCCCACAGTGGCTTTCCAGAGAAGTCTGTTGAGCCGCGCGCCTGGGCGACCTGTGAGCAGCTACGTGCGAATGTGATGAGCTGGGAGCTGGAGACGTGTGAATACGAGGTGGGAGGTTTGCGCTGGGGACGGGGAGGCTGCACTTACTGCTACAGGCACCGTGCTCTGTTGGTAGTGGAGATCCTGGAGTCTGCGAGAGTCTGCAGGTGGGGCAGCAGTCTGCAGGAGTGGCTGCCAGGTCATGCAGGCAGTGTCCCAGGCCTTTGTGGGTGGTGGTGCTGTTGAGTTCCTAGAAGAGGTCGCTCTCCCCTTCAAGATGGCGTGGGCTCCGTGCCTGAGTCCTGCAGTCCACAGTCCAGGGAGTGTTCGCAGTGATGGCAGTCTCTCCCTGTCCCAGAGAGCCTGGTCTGCCAGCTCCTGCTGCTCCTGCCAGGTTTAACTGTCCCTCACTCGCTCACACACAGCACATACCTCCACACAGTCTCCTTTCATCCACTCACTCACTCCCTATCCCACATCTCCTTCCTGCCAGCCACCATTTTTCCCTATGTCTAGAAAATTCTTGAAAAACTTTATAACCATGGATTTGAATTTTATATCCAGTCATTTGCTTTCCTCCATTTCTGTCATTTGTGATCTGTTTCTTTGTCTTCGCATTTTGGCTTCTTCCCTGAGTTGATAGAGTGCTCTCTTTGCTAGGTATCCTATAAGGCCCAATGGCTCAGCCTCCCCAATTACCTGAGGTGGACACTCTTGGTGCACTGCTTTGTAGGCTTTGTGTACAGTCTTGTCATAGCTAAGCCTTGATTGTTGTTGGTATCACTGGGAAGAATTGACCTCCAGGCCACTTGCCTGTGAGAATCAGCTGTATCTACGGTGGGAGAACTTCTGTGCTGGAGACACCCTTATGGGGCAAGTCTTGCTTCACTGGGGCTTTGGTGCTCACTGAGTCTGCCCCTTGACTGTTTCCCTTATGGATCTGGGGAGCTGTAATCTGGGTGGTTCCTCTGACCACTGGGTATACTGTCTCTTGGATCTCCAAGGAGATGCTATTTTAGCTTCTGCCTGAGGCTACCCAGCCTTCTATATGCAAAAGCCTCCACAAGCAGCTTGGGTGAGGTGGGGTCTTGGGGAATCAACAGGGCAGAGCAAACAGCTATGGCTAATTCTCAGCCCTGCCCTAAGAGGCACCGCATCTCAGTGTCCCTCGGCATCACCGAGAGAAAGCCACTCTGGAGTTCCTCCTGGTGCCAGACAGTCCAGCTTCTCTCTGTATGAGTCTGGATCCCCAGAAACTTGCCCAGAACTGGAGTTCAGAGCCTCAGGAGCTTGTGACTCCCTCTGGATTGAAAAAGACAACCTCGTCCTCAGTTGCCAGCCCTTTCCGCAAGCCCTTTCTACACGCCTCCATACCTCTGCACTTTACTTCCGCACCTCCTCTGAGTCTCAGTCTCTTTCTAGTTGTGGAATTTCCACTCAGTCAGCCTTCCTGTGAGTCTGGGCAGTGTCTGTTTTTTCTTTTCGTTGTGATTTTGAAATGGTTGTGCAAGGCAACAGTTCCAGGTGTTTACGTATGCTGCCATCTTGGTTTCTCAATTCCTTTTATTTAAAAAAAATTTTTTTTAATTGATTTCAGAGAGGAAGAGAGAGGGAGAGTTAAAAAACATCAATGATGTGAGAGAATCATTGACTAGCTGAATACTGCATGCCCCACACTGGGGATCAAACTCGCAACCTGGGCATATGCCTTGACTGGGACTTGAACCATGACCTCCTGGTTCCACGAGTGAGCCACACTGGCCAGGCTGAATCTGACACCTTTTGAGTGTATAGGACAATGCTCCAACGAACTGAGCCACAACAGCCTTGGCTAAAATAATTTTTAAAAGAATTCTAGTGGTGGAATCACTTTATTAAATAAAGGCTTTTAAAAATACATGATAGCCATAACTGGTTTGGCTCAGTGGATAGAGCATCGGCCTGTGGGCTCAAGGGTCCCAGGTTCGATTCTGGTCAAGGGCATGTATCTTGGTTGCAGGCACATCCCCATTGGGGAGTATGCAGGAGGCAGCTGATCGATGTTTCTCTCTCATTGATGTTTCTAACTCTCTATCCCTCTCCCTTCCTCTCTGTAAAAAATCAATAAAATATATATTTTTTAAAAAATAAAAATACATGATATAAGTCAATGACAAAAACAAAACTAGGCTCTGGAGGGGTAACTCAATTAGTTATAGCACTGTCCAGATATGCCAAGGTTGTGGGTTCAATCCCGGGTCAGGGCACATACAAGAATCAACCAATGAATGCATAAATAAGTGGAACAACAAATCGATGTTTCTCTCTCTGTTTTTCAAACAAAGAAAAATCAGTGAATGTATGAATGGGTGGGACAATAAATCAATGTTTCTCTCTCTTCTGCTTTTATCTCTCTCTCTCTCAAATAAAAAAAAATAAGAAAAAGATAAAAAAAAATACAAGATAGAAAACATTTGTTTAGTCATCTACTGCTTATTCACCTATTACTCTCTGAAAAATAATAGTAATCCACTTTTCCATAAATCTGACTTCCAATAATATAAACCTTTTGGGACATGTCCAGGAACTAAAGAAGCAAAAGGTCTTTGAATGGTTGAAGTAGCCATCACTAATAAATTGAGTCCCTGAGCCCATAGCCCCCAGCACCATCTCTGCTCTGACTGGTGCTAGAGATACAATCTTTGAGCTGACCTCTTCCTCACTCCAAAAAAAAACCACTCCTCTTCCCTCAAAGTATAAAGGGGTAAATTTGGTTGCAGTTTTCTAGTTATAAGTACATTGTAATCCATACTTTTTGGAGATTCCCTTTAGAGAACCTATAATTCAGTGTTTCCAAGCTCTGGTGTTATATCTATGAAGGTTCGAATCCCAGATCCTTGATCTGGGGCAAGTTGCTTCGATTGTCCGTGTTAGGGTCCTTTTCTATAAGATGGGATTTAATAACATGGTTGTATAGAGGATTGAATGAGATAATACACAAGTTTAGGACAATACCTGGGATAGAGACACACACCTATAGATGCTACCTTAATAAATTAATTTATACACAGTAACATTGTCACTATTATAGGCTTTGTACTCACCTGGCCTTGTGTTCTCTTTTTCCCCCTTCTCAGCTGGATGCATTATGTGGATGTATTTATTTACCTGATTATTTAATTTCAACATAATTTTTGTTGTTTAAAATCACCCAGAATCCCTATACCCCTTTATCCTTTTAACATTTGGCTTCATATGATGTGAGAGCATCATATTTACATTGTTTCACAAAATTAGGTACTATCAACTTGCTTTTTTTTTTGAAAAGACTGTAAATCTCACCAGGAAATAGATCATGTGGTTTTGCTCAGAATAGTATCCCCAGAACCTGGATTAGCCCATAGATCATAGCAGGCACTCACAAAATTACAAAAACAAAAATCCCAAAGCAAGGAATGACACCATGTTAATAAACACTTATTTACAGAATCATTAATCATTATCACATACCTATATAGGTATGTCACAGTTTCCCCAAGCAAGCTTCTAAACTTGTTTCCAATTTGTTTCACATATATATATATTCAAAATATTTTAAAAGATATTATTTAAAAGGAACAAAGAATAACAGCACACATTGTTAAACCTAATCATCCAGAATCAAATTTTAAGATTTTGACAGTTTTGCTTCATTTTTTTGGATAAAAGAAATAAGGCATTGCAGATGAAGTTTAAAGGCTGCATTTTTCTTTCTTCAGTTTAATTTCCCTTCTTCTTACATCGTCAATAGCTGTTATGGATTTACTGTGTACGCCTCAATCCACGCTGATACTTACAAAAAGTATGTGATTCATATGGGTGCTGTGGGATTTTGTTTATTTGTAAATATGGTATCATAGTGTATATCTAGTTCTGTCACTTGCTTGTTTGTTTTGTTAATGCTCACCCGAGGATATTTTTTCCATTGCTTTTCAGAGTGAAAAGGAGGTAGGGAGGGACGCTCTTCCCCAAAGTAGCCACAAGTGACCTCTGAAAATGGTTTGCTATTCACTTGACCCCAAAAACCTCACAAAATCATGCAAATCAAGAGGCTCAAATCTTCATATTCACTTTATGAACACTCGTGAAACTGCTCAGGCCACCAAGGGTATGCAAATTTGTAAAGCCACCAAGTATCTGAAGGATGTCACTTTACAGAAGCGGTGTGTCATTCTGCCATTACAGTGGTGGAGTTGGTAAGTGAACCCAGGCCAAACAGTGGGGCTGGACACGGTCAGTGGCCCAAAAAGAGTGCTGAATTCTTGCTGCATATATTTAAAAATACAGAGAACAATGCTGAACTTAAGGGTTTTAGTTGTAGATTCCCTGGTCATTGAGCACATCCAGGTGAACAAAGCTCCCAAAATGTGATGTAGAACTTACAGAGCTCACACCACATTGAGATGATCCTGATTGAGATGAACCAGAAACGGAGGTGCACAGAAGAAAAATATCCCACAGAAGAAACTGAAGAAACAAAAACTTATGGTCCGGGAATAAATTCAGCAAAAATAAATACTAATAAAAGTAAAAGAAAAAAAAAAAAAAAAAAAAAAAAAAAAAAAAAAAAAAAAAAAAAAAAAAAAAAAAAAAAAAAAAAAAAAAAAAAAAAAAAAAAAAAAAAAAAAAAAAAAAAAAAAAAAAAAAAAAAAGAAAAAAAAGAAAAGAAAAGAAAAGAGGGAAGGGGAGAGAGAGAAACATCATTGTGAGAGACACATTGATTGGTTGCCTCCCTCACCTGCCTGATCCGGGTGGGGACTGAACCTGCAACCCGGGTATGTGCCCTTTGTAACTGCTGAACCACACCAGCCAGGGCTGCAAATTTCTTTTTTCCACTCTGCAATTATTATGAATTTTATCTACAATCATTTATCCTTTGAAAAGTATCAAGCTATTTCATGTGTCATCATTTGAATAATTTTCATTTTCCCTATACTGTGGGACCTTTAGGTTCTTCTTGATTTTTTACTATTGCAAGCAATGCTATAAATGCTTACTGTCATTGCAACATTTTGTTTTACACATACATCTTAAAGTCTATTAAATTATTTTTATTTACAATATTTCATTTGACAAAAAATCTTTTAAAATTATGATTACGTCTTTGAAGACAGAGCAAAGGCAGGACCTTTAAACACACAGGAAGGAAAATTGGCAGTCTGTCTTGCGGCTTGGGACAGGGGTGGAGAAGGTATGCTCAGTGCGTGAGTAGCAGATACACTAGATGACTGCAAAAGAGTCCCCCACTACAGAACATTTCCTAGAGGCTTGTTCTACTCCAAATACCATGCAGGATGCCTGGGAAAGTACAGGATAAGACTGCAAAAATGAAATTGAATTCTGAGCTGCACAGTAATGATCTAATAATCCAACCTTAAAGGAGAGAGGAAACAGGAGATTGGTGTGAGGAGGTTCCCAGGAAGAGCAAAGGTAGAGGCTGAAAATTTGGATGGGGTTTCCTGACTGAAAAGATTGCTAAAGTCGTTCCTAGAAAATGACCTTCCTTACTCAAATGTTAATTATTCGAGATTAACGTTTAAACATTTCAGAAGGGTGCATGAAAAAGGAAATGGAGTTGGCTTTTAAAATGATAGTAGTCCTCAACATCTGGGACCACAGTGTGGTATTAGGTTGAGGACCTGGCGTCCAGTGTTACTTCTGTTCCCTGTCCCTGCACATGTCCTAGTAGCAACTCCAATGTTCCCAGGGCAAAGACAGCTCAGCGGCTGGGATGTCGAATACCACTGCACCACTGTGTACCTCACACAACCCTTCTACACAAAATGCGAAAGGCACTGGACGCGATTAAGTTAAAGCGATTGAATTGGGCGTTTATCTCACGTCCTCTTCTGTGGCTTGATACCCTGGCCTGAAAGCTGTGCCTGCGCTCACTTTCGATGGCTGACACCGACTGGATGGCTCCCCGAGGCCTGTGAACTTCCAGTCCGCACCGAGGCCGGGTGAGGACAGTGGCCTAGGGACAGCGACCAAGCCTCTGAGCGCCGCGCGGGCGGGCGGGGACAGCGCCGGGCCGCAGGTGGCGGCCGGACCAGGAAGCGCGGGCGGGGCAGATGGAGCGTGACGCGCGGTCACGTGACGCCCGTGGAATGCCAACAATGTAGCGAATGTCCCACTTGGGTCTGCGCGTCGGAGCGGAGGCACGAGCACCCGGGAAGATGGATCCGCCGCCGTCTGCGCCGCCGCCCGGGTCTCCGCGGGGCTACCAGCCGCTGCCGCCACCGGCGCCCGGTCACTCGGCGCGCGAGGCCCCGGGGCCGCGGGCTATGACGCCGCCGCGGCGGTAGACGGTGCCGAGGTGAGGCGGGCTAGCGGGGCCGGGAAGTTCTTCGCTGGGGCCCCGCCCGGAACCGCCGTCGCGTCGTCGTGGTCCTGGTCGCGTCGCGGGCCCGAGACGGCGGCCGGGAAGTCAGGGCGAGCGGCGCCGCTTTGTTGCGCCGGCCGGTGGGCCAGGGACCGCGTCCGCGCAGGGCCCACCTCCACCGGCGCCCGGACGCGTCCCTTCTGTGGGCCGCGCCGTCGCAGGTCCCCTCCCCCTCATCTGGGGCCGCGCCATCTCGTGTCCCCACCCCCTTCCTCAGGGCCGCGCCGGCGCCCCGAACCTTCAGTCTCCCTAGCCGCCCGGGCTCCTGGGGCTTCGGGCTGGCGACCGTGACGCGGCCTCTCACGACTTAGCCCCCGGGACTGGGGAGGACGGGCTCCGTGGTGCTCACACTCTTGCGCTCCCCTTCGAGCCGCGCCTGGAGCGCTAGGAGCTGCGTTCCGGGCAGGGACGTGCTCTCTTGCTCAGACCCGACAGTGCTGCTGGCCCCTGCTCCCAGGTCCCAGCCCCGGGTGGCGGCCCCGGACCCTGAGCACACTTGCCTGCGCGGGGTAGGGTCCCGGGTCTGCGGCCGCCGCCTCGCGCGCCGAGCCCTCCGGCGGCAAGTCCTCTCTTGCTGGGACAATCGTGGAAGTACACGTTGTTTGTGGATCTACTTATGTTGGCAGTTTTAAAGAAAACTGGCATTTTCACCCTCGTGGTACATAAGTGAGAGTGTTCTGAATGTCAGAAGAATCCTGACTTAAAATGATTTAACCTTCACTTGTAAACCACAGTGTCGCTGCCGCAGGTAAAACCCAAGGACCCTGCGGTGCTATTCTCCTGAAATTTTTACTTGGTAATTGAGGAGCCTTTCAATAATGGAGAAACTAACTGGTGGCTGATTATCGGGAAATTTGTACTGAATAGATCTGGCTTCCTATTTTTAGTGAAATCTCCGCTTCAATCCCTGCGTGATGGATCATCGTTTCTGAGTGCCAAATCAAGAGACGAAGCTGCTTTATTTTTTATATTTTTTCTTTAGCTGTTGTAATAAGGACGTAACAGAAAAATCTTCCAAAATAAGAATGCAAATACCATTTAACAAAGGCTGTTTTCAATTATAATTAACAAGACACTATTAGCTTCAGACAATTTGGTCTCATTATCCAGGTATATAGAGTGCTGTTTAATGAGTAAATCAGCATTCCTTTGAAATTAAAGTTGCTGAATATTAATGAACCTACAGATGCCGAGCAATATAAAGTGGTATCTGAGCAGAAGACGTTATGCAAAATTATTAGTAAATTCCTAGAATCATGGCATTTTAGAACTGGAAAGGGACTCTTCTAGTCTCTCTATCCACTTTGAAATAGTTGAACCCAAATGTAAATTGGAGCTGTACGCATTTCTTTTTCTTAGCAAATCACAGATGTTGGTGGGAGGGATTTTCCTTTGATGGGAGGGGAATGCTTTTACAATAAGATGGCTTGCTATTTTATTTATTTGTTTGTTATTTATTTTGTTACTGATTTCAGAGAGGAAAGGAGAGGGAGAGATGGAAACATCAATGATGAGAATCACCAATTGGCTGCCTTCTGTAGCCCACTACTGGGGATCAAGCCCCCATCGAAACCGGGTATGTGCCCTGACCAGGAATCAAACCTCCTGATTCATAGGTCCAGCTGAACCACTGAATCACACCGCTGGGATATTCCAAATGCTGTGTTGTAAATAGCCAGCCCTAGGCTCCTAAATCCCACAGTGTGTGTGGAGATGGGGAAAGAGGTTGACGCTGATAAATTTGCTGTAAACACACAGGAAGAATTTTGGGAAGTGTTAAATCCAGACCAGCACAGTTTTTGAAAAGCTGCTTTTTAATTTAATTTAATTTAATTTTATTTTATTTTGTTTTGTTTTATTTTATTTTATTTTATTTTATTTTATTTTATTTTATGATTATAATAATATGAAAGTTTTAAACAGTATTTCTTAAACTGTGGGCTTGAAATACAGAAGATAATCCCGTGCATTTACTTTGTTGTGACTGTAAATCTGCTGTAACAAAGAGCAAAGTATCCTAATCAACAGAATGAAGGGTTGGCCTTGATAATCCTTACGGTGATGGATTGATTCATAGGTCGATGCTCAACCACTGAGCCGTACTGGCCGGGTCCATTGATTTTTTTTAAACAGAGTGAAATGGAGGGGGGGGGGGAGAGAGAAAAAAACATCGATATCTTAGGAGACTGAGCCTGCAACCAAGGTACGTGCCCTTGACTGGAATCAAACCTGGAACCCTTTAGTCCCTGGACGACGTTCTACCCACTGAGGGTGTGACAAGTGATTAAAGTTAATTGTATACTTTTTTGTTCATGTGCCAGAATTTGATAGTCATTGGAATTTTTTCTGGAGGCCAAATAAAAAGACTCATATTTAGTAGCAGTGGTTTGAATGTAGTGTTAACTAATGGGTACAATATTGTGGTATAGGCATATGCTATAGCCTCTAAATTAGCCTCATATTGTTCTCACATTGCTTTACATGAGCCTCCTATATAGGCACTGAGCCAGGCTGGCTGAGCCTAAGGATGTTAAGAATTCAAGTTGGGCTGTGGCTTGTGTGGTTCAGTTGATTGAGCATCATCCCAAGGACCAAAAGGTCACCGTTTTGATCTTTGGTCAGGGCACATACCCAAGTTTTGGGTTCAATCCCAATTAGGGTGCATGAGGGAGGCAGTCATAAATGTTTCTCTAACTCTTCCCTCTAAAATCAATAAAAACATATTTAAGAAAAAGAAAAAGAGATTATGAGTTGGCTTTTGAATGGTGTGGGCCTCCTTTTGGAGCATGGGCTTCTGCTTCCAGACAGTTATCTTGAGCATGGAAAGCCAAGGACCAGCATGTTCCATTACTAATTAATTTCATCAGACCTCATGAGTCTCACACTCCAGTGTTTTCATTAAGGGGACTCAGTACCTGCTTCTTCTCCAACATTATCTGCCTGTTCATCTTTCTTTTCTATTTCAGCCTTTTTACCAGAAGTTCCAGATTCCAAGAATAGCCTCACACTTCCTCTGTCAAATCACATCCCTTTAACCTTTCCAATTTTGGTGAACACTTCTTTCTCTAGGTTTTCTCCAAATAGGCAGATGCACTGGGATTCTTTGGAAAGTCACAGTATTACTTCTGTGTCTGACTTCCTATCTGGGGTATACCTGAAATTTGGAGGGAAGGAGGTGCACAGGAGGGAGGCCTTTCTGGGTTATGGAGTGGAATATAAGGAGACCCATCCTGTACCCTATATCATATGGATATGGTGTACGAAGGTAATGGAGAATGTGATGGTTTGCTTTTCCCCTAGATTGTAAGTTTAATTTAGAGGTCAGACTTGTTCTACCTAGATGAGACCTCATAATGTCTAGCACAGTGTTTGACACACACATGGCACTTAAAAACCCAAAGTGATGACACTGCTCATTGGAGAGATTTCCTGGATTCCCAGAGGAATGTAATCACTGATTTCCCTAGAGATCCTCATTATGAGGGTTTCCGGGCCTGGATAACCCTGGGAGGACTCTTGACAGGCCAGCATCTGGCTGGAGGCCTGGTCTGTGATCCTGATTTAGTTTTATCTTTGCTAGGTAATTATAGTAAAGATGTTATTTAAAGAATAAATGGAATTTTAGGTCCAAGAAATTACGTTTTTAACAATACCAACAGGTGTCATTAGTACAGGTCCTGTAATACACAGGTTTGGTTTGTTCCTTGGTTGATGCTTGATTGTGTTTGGCAGCTGGTGTGGGTTCGTGAAGCATTAGGAGAAATTAGAATAAAGATTCTTGAACATTTGATAGCATTTTCTAGGATTTGATTGAGAACTGGGATTGGAGTGGGTAGGGCCAAATTAAGGGATGCTTAACATATTGCTCTCACATTGTTTTATATGAGCCATCTATATATACTAAGTGTAGGATTTAGTACCTGTCTCAGCTCTAGATTTGAAAGTGAGGTGTTTTTGTTCTCTGAGTTCTGTTACCGTTTTAAAATTCCAGTGTCATGAAGTTTTTTTTAAAGTATACTTGCTCTGGCTGGTTTGGCTCAGTGGATAGAGCATCAGCCTGTGGACTGAAGGGTTCTGGGTTCGACTCCAGTCAGGGGCACGTACCTCGGTTGCAGGCTCCAGTGCGAGTGCAGGAAGCAACCAACTGATGTTTCTCTAACATCAGTATTTCTGTCTGTCTTTCCCTCTTTCTTCCACTCTCTCTAAAATTCAATGGAAAAATACCCTTGGATGAGGATTAAAAAAAAAATGATGTTGAAAAACAGATAAATAATAGAATAAATTTTAAAGTATACTTAAATTAGTTGATGTCAAAGAAATGTCCAAAGTTTATTTTGCTTGATACCACTATATTTTTAAAATTCACATCAGAGAGGCCTTATAAAATTTGTGGTGAAAGAAAATGTCCATGTGTTAACTCTTATTAAAATGATTTAGTAGTGTGTCAGAGTAGCTCATTTCTAGCTACAATCTTAATGGACTGTTGAGTATTCTCATGAAAAACCTTTCAGAAGTTTAATTTGGCCATGAAAGCCACTGTCTTAAAACTAAAGTCTAAAATACAAGATCTCAGGCTGAGAAAATACTTTTATTCTTTATGAGACAGGAAAGTTTCATCCTTTGAGCAAGAGCACAGTTTGCCCATAGGTGCTGTTTTACATATTTAAAAGGGCAGGAACAATACCTCTGGTATTCCTGTAAGACTGGAGGAAGATGGAAAGAAAATGAGAACAGGCAATGGTATCCTATTCTTCCCTACTCACAAGGAGTCCTCCCAGTGGTGGGTTTATGGAATATCACTGAATAATTCTTTCAGTTTTTCTGTATGTTTGAAAAAAATATTTTTTCTGTTTGAAAATTTTTATTATAAAATGTTGGGGGCGGGGAAGACATCGGGATATCTGACCTAGATTCTGTTTAGGGGAGCATGTAGTTGGTATTTCTCAGTTCAGGCATAAACGTAGACATCAGCACAGAATGTGGTGTCACTTGTGCAGGTTGGCTTTATACCTGGAATTTTTGTGGGACATGTGGGCTTGTAAGAGTGGGACTCTGCAGAAGCTGCTTCCCACTATGTGTTTCAGAGTCCTCACAAGGAGATGACAGTGCGTTGGGGAGGATGTGTGCAGTACATGGCAGTTTAGGCTTCACTCTGCCAGGGAACTTTGTACCCAGTCCCTAGGTCCAGTCTTTTCATCATTTAGCTATATTTTTAAAGGAAATTATTGTTCAAACACTAGTTAGCTAGATGTGAATAGCTAGGCAACTTTCCTTTTTTAAATCAAGGTAAAATATACATATAGTAAAACATAATTTATCATTTTAACCATTCATGTGCAGTTCACTGGCATGAAATACATTCATATTGTTGCTGCAGTCATCACCATGCTCTATACTCAATACTTTTTTATCCTCCCAAACAGAATCTCTGTACTCATTAAACAGTAACTCCCATTACCCCACCCCCTGGTGATCTCCATTTCACTATGTCTCTATGAGTTTGACTGCTCTGGGTGCCTCATGCAAGTAGAATCATACGGTGTGTGTCTTTCTGTATCTGGCTTATTTTACTGATCATAATATCCTCAAGGTTCATCCATGTTGTAGCATTGTAGTTATGAGACTACTAGGGGCCCGGTGCACAAAAATTTGTGCACTCGGGGTGGAGGGAGTCCCTTAGCCCAGCCTGTGCCCTCTCACAGTCTGGGACCCCTCAGTGGATGTCCTATGATGGCCCCAGTCTGCCAGGCGCCTTTTGTGTGTGTGTGTGTGTGTGTGTGTGTGGCCACTGGGGACTTGCCCCCAGCCACATCAGAGGCTTGGAGCAGTCCTCCTGTGTGTGTCTACCTGCTGGGGCCTGCCCCCAGGCACACCATCAAGGCTTGGAGCAGGCAACCCCTCTATGTTGATCTCTCAGACTCTTGCCCTCCCCTGCATGTTGTTCTCTTTTTTGAGCTGTGACCAGGGCTGGGTGCTGCCTGCCTCCCAAGCTTGCCTACTGCCCATCTTCCTCCAGCCACCAGAAAGCAGGGAAAACCCCGCCTCGTGGTCAGGCCAGCCTTTTCCTGCTCCCTGATCCC
>PVJC01006540.1:0-54491 GCA_004026665.1 Murina feae
CTCTATGTTGATCTCTCAGACTCTTGCCCTCTCCTGCATGTTGTTCTCTTTTTTGAGCTGTGGCCAGGGCTGGGTGCTGCCTGCCTCCCAAGCTTGCCTACTGCCCATCTTCCTCCAGCCACCAGAAAGCAGGGAAAACCCCATCTTGTGGTCAGGCCAGTCTTTTCCTGCTCCCTGATCCCCAGAAGGGACCTGGGGAGCCACCAAGCAGATCCCCAGCCCCCAAGAGCTTGCTTTCCCGCTCCCCAGTGTCCCCCAAAGGGCCTGGGGAGCCGCCAAGCAGGACCCTGGCCCCTGCTGCCTTGCTTTCCTACTCCCCAGTGCCCCACAAAAGGCCTGGGCAGCCGCCAAGCAGGCCGACCCCCCGACACCTCTTTCCCACTCACCGGTACCCTGCTGCCTTGCTTTCCCACTCCCCGATGCCCCTCAAAGGGCCTGGGCAGCCAGCAAGCAGGCTGCTGCCTCTTTCCTGCTCCCCAGTGCCCACAAAGGGCCTAGGCAGCCGCTAAGCAGGCTGCCGACCCCTTGCCACTTCTTGCCCGCTCCCCCTCAAAGGGCCTGAGGAGCCATCAAGCAGGCCCCTGGCCCCCACCGCCTCTTTCCAGCTCCCCGGTGCCCCGCAAAGGGCCTGGGGAGCCACCAAGCAGGCCGCCAACCCTGCTGCCTCTTTCCCACTCATGGGTCCTGGGTTCTGCGCTGTTCTGCCTTGCAGCCGCTCTGTGCACTCGAGAGGTCCCTCAGCCCCGCCTGTGCCCTCTCACAGTCTGGGACCCCTCTGGGGATGTCCACTGGCTGGCGTGCCTGACCAGGCTGGGTGAGGGGATGATGGCTGTTTGCAGTCTGGCCAAGCCCCCCAGAAACATCCCTCACCCCATTGGGTTGTGGCCAGCGTGGGTGACGGGCTGATTGGCACTTTCAGGCTTTAAGGCTGCCCACAGCTCCCATTGACCCAATGTCCCAGGTTTCTGGGGTTTGTTTATCTTCTATAATTGATGCTGTTCCTTTAAGCCGGGCTACTAAGGAAGCCTCCTCTCTCCTTCACCTCGCGGTGTCTATAATGACACAATGTTACTTAGTGGTGAGGCCAGGCCTGCTGTTTCCTTCGGCTCCCGAGGATCCTATGATTGTTATTTTGTTTCAAATATGCAGTTTGCTTGAGCCAGTTAAATCGGAGCGGGTGGCAGTTTCACTTTCACTCCTGCTGCAATGGAAGCTGCCGTTTAGTCTGGTCCGTGAGTGGCGGCTGCCATGTTGTCTGGGCTAATTTGCATACAGTCTCTCTGATTGGCTGGTGGGCATGGCTTACCCCATCTCGGATAAACGGTTAATTTCAATATTATGCTTTTATTAGTTAAGATGATTTACTGGGATGACATTTGTTAGCAAATCGATATAGGCTTCACGTGTACAACTCAGTAAAGCATCATCTGCACACTACATCGTGTGCCCATTTCCCCAGGCAAAAGCTCTTTCTGCCCCTATCCTCCTTCCCCCTTTGCCCACTTCACCTACCCCTTTCCCCTTTCCTTTTGGCTATTACCACACTGTTGTCTGTATCTATGTGTTACATGGGACAGAGTGACAACCGTCAGAAGCAAGATACATTTTTATGTGTTGCAGTGAAAAGAACCTAAAGAAACTTACTTTTGAGTTCTAGATCTATACTGACATCTGTAAGACTATCAAACAAGACATTTAATGTTTCTCCTCTGGCAGAAAGGGGAAATGAAGACAAGATCATTATAATGATTAAAGCAAATTAGCGTATAAAGTGTTCTATAACAGAAGCCCTTTAATTTAAAAAATGCACATTTAATTTTTAAAAACTTAGAAAATGAAAGATATAACTCAAAACCTCATATCTCATAGAAAGTCTTTTATTAACAACTTGTGATATTTTGAAGCAATCCTATATAATAAAAGCCTAATATGCTAAGTATCCAACCATTTGTTTGGTCCTTTGACCAGTAGTAGTATGAGTAGTAGTATGACCACTACGGAGCGGACACTCTGACCAGTAAGTTAGCTTGCTCCTGGGGTCCGGCTGATGGGGACTGGGGGAAATGGGCCAGACATGCTCTGGAGCCCTCCCTTGATTTCTCCCTGGCCAACTGGTCCTAATCAGCCCCAATCGAGCCAATTGGGACTGAGTGAGTTGGGCTGCCAGCCCAATCATGCACTGGTGGAGTCCCTCAGCCTGGCCTGTGCCCTCTTGCAATCCATGACCACTCAGGGAATGTCAGAGAGCTACTTTTGGCCTGAACCCCACAGGCCATGCCAAGGGAAACCACCAGTGCACAAATTCGTGTACCGGGCCTCTGATACATATATAATTTTTTTTTTTTTACTTTGTCATAGTTTGTGTCATTTTGACATGCTTCCTTGCCACAAATTCTTCAAAAACATTATGTTACTGTTATACGTTATATAATTTGGCCATTGTTTTCATAGTAAGTTTTTTATAAGGTTTTACTTAAAATAACTTTATTGTTGGCATCTTTGTAATATTCCCATATTTATGTATATTTCACTAGAAAATATTCAATGAACATTTGTAAGGTTCTTACTTTTTACATTTACACCATTGATATTTGTTACGTTTACATGTCTTGATCCATCTAATCTTGAAATGCCACCACAGACCCATGACTTGGGGGTAGATCTGTTATTTGTTCACACTTGAGTGCTGCCCAGGGCTGTTGCTCATAGTCTGCACTCCATTTATTGAGTGAGTCTAGTGGCTTAATATCCCTCAGTTCTCAGCTTCTGTGTTCTCCCCTCTCCACGGTCCACATTGAATCTCTCTTTGCTACACCATGTTGTAATAAATCCATAGACTTCCTGCCATCAAATTGCTCTTTCACCCAAAAGAGCATTCTTTTGATTCATTTGGAAGTGGCTTTGCTAAGATATTATTTATTACTTAGCACCAATGACCACTTCTATATTTTTCTCCTTTTTTTGTGCTTTGTCATTTTTTGCATCAGAGCTGTAGTTCTAGGTTTATACAATGAAAGTGGTAGCCTAAATCACATTCTACAGAATCCAATGCAAACATGTAAAAGTTAAAGTTAAATATAACAAATTGCCATTATTATAACCTAGTAACTAATATTTTCATTGACAGAATAAGTATCCAAATTTATTCCAACAATTATGAAAATGAGCCAAACCAACAAGATAATATATTTCATATATAAATACAGCATTCCTCATTAAATTTTGAAAATATAATTGTACTAACATGGGGTAATAGGAATCTGAATCAGCACGAATTCATAGGAATTAAATGAGTGTACATTTAAGACAGCAAGTGATATATGCACCCTCGAGTGTACCAGCTACTGATGAGGCTAGTGTCAGATTATATTGTGTTCATAAAACACAAAAAGGGTGGCAGATTTCTCACTGTCTTCCATTCAATAGGTTGTCTTGTGAAAACAAACAAATGGAACAACATTAAACAAAAGAGTTTGCACAGCAAAGGAAACCATTGACAATTCCTTAAGTAAAATAAGCCAGGCTGTGTCATTCCTAGAGCTTCTCTTATGTGGCCCTCTCTTCCTGAAATACTTAACTCCCTTGTCTTCCGCTTATCCATCTGGAAAATATCTTCTCTATTCCAACACTCAGTTGAATGACACCTTTCCTAGCCTCCTCCTTCCTCACCTTGTCACGGAGATTTTATCAGCCAGTCTTTACTGCTTCCTCTGATCAAGTCCTCATCTTTTACCATCACCCCTATAACACATTATTGTTTCTGTTGTTGGCCGCTATCCCTGTTAGATTAGAAATGTAAAAACTGGATTGGGAAGGAGTAAGTAAGGAACAATCTCCTGGGAATACATTTAGATCATTTCTTTTATCCATATCTAATAATGTTCCACAGTTTAGAATTTTCCCATTTATATAAAATGAGAAAAGAATTGAAAATCTTGACACAATAAGATATTTAGTTTAATATCCCTATCATTGCACAACAGGAAAACAAGTAAAATAAGTATGCTCTTTGATCAACAGTTTTCATGAATATTTTAAAACTATTCCTGTAAGAGACAGCAATATTATTTTAGTGTTGGTGAAGTGTTTGAGAGCAATGCCCCAGTGACAGCATAAACAGAATACAAAGGCCAATTTGTCTTTATATCTAAATAGTGGATTGTTGGTGAAAAGTTGTGCCAGCCAGTGCTGAGTGGAATAGTGTTTTATTCCTCTCGAGATAGAAGGATGGCTGAATAGCCTGAGTTCCTGCTGCTTTATAGCCTGCCCCTTGAATATAAAAATGAATGTGTTCTTTTTCTCTTGAATGGGTGATGAGAAAATGTCATTTAAATAAAACTGAACTCATAATATTTTCATTAAAATATGCATATATGCATAGCCCATGGGCACAGACAATAGTGTTGGTGAAGGCCTGGTGAGAGGGCGAGGGTTGGAGGGATTTAATGGGGAAAAAAAGGGACATCTGTAATACTTTCAAAAATAAAATGTGCATTGAAAAATATGTCCACTTGTATATTACCTACATGATATCTTACTTATTAAAAATTGAAAAATTTTAAGCAAATCGTATCATTGTTAAAACAAGGAATGGATAATTTGCCAATGTTTTTACACTTTTAAAATGTTCCTTCAGACAAAGTGAATTAAGAATTACATTATTAATACAAGCATTATTGAAAACATTTTGCAAGCAGATAATTAAATAAATTCAACAAATGTTCCTTGAGTGCCATGGTGAAAAGTCTCTTTAGGGGATAGAAATAAAAGAAAGATCGTCCCTGCGATCAAGTTGCATTCAATAAACATTAGTGTATGTACAGGGAATTAGAACGCAGGAGGGATGCAGGAAAGCTATAGTGACCATGTGAACAAGGAAGGGACACTACTACTCATGAAGACGAATGGTTGGAGAAGGCTTCACAAAATGATGGAAACTGAAAAATCAGTATCATCACTGAGAGAAGAATCAGAAGAGAGAAACTGAATTGAATAATGGAATCCTTAAACACCAAGAGAAAATTTGATTTTTGTTCTCTCTGTCGAAATAAAGCAATTGTGATGGTTAATTTTACATGCCAATGTGGTTAGGCTATATTAGCCAGTCATTTAATCAACTACTAATCTAGATGGTACTATGAAGGTATTTTGTAGATGTGGTTAGCATCTAAAACTAGTTCACTTTAAGTATCATAGATTACCATCCCTAATGTAAGAGGGCTTCATTCAATTGCTCAGAGCCTTAAGAGAAAAAGAAATTGTGCCTCAAATCTGTAGCATTAAATCCAGCCTCATTTCCTGCTTTCTGACCAGTCCTAGGAATTTTTTTTCAACTCCACACTCACAATCACTTATCCACTTCCTTAAAACATTTATTTAAATAGGTAAGTGTATATATTCTATGTACATAGCCTAGAAAATATATATTCTCTAAATTATATGATAGAAACATATATTCTGTTGCTTTACTGTTTTACTGGAGCACCCTGAATGAATAGTTACTAAAAATTTTAAACAAACAAACATTAATTACTTTTTTGGCATACATTAAGTCACAATTTTAAGCTTTTCTTGATTATCATTTAGTACCAAGTTTATGCTACATGCTGTGGAGTAGCATAAAATATAGTGCCAAGTTTAGTACTTTTTCTGCAACAATAGTGAAAAGTTTTAGCACCCCTGTGTGGTAGACAATGTGCTAAGGTTTTTCCAAATTCTTTTACTTAACCAATCATTGTTATGGCAAAGGTATTTATTATTAATGTAGCTATTATCTGTCTAATTCGACAGATGAATTAACTGAATTTACGTCTAATAAATATCTGATCCAGGATACAGCACATGAAACGATTATGTATTTAACCACTAAAATGCAAATCCTTTCCTAAAGTAAAACAATTTAACTATGGTCGCTGGCCAGTTAGCAGAATAAAATTACACTTGTAAGTATGTAAAAAGAAAGCACAAACAGCCATGTTTATTCCAGAAAAGAGTGTCTAAGCAGGGAAGGCTTCATAGTTTGAAGAAGTAAGCTGATGGTTTAAACAATAAAAAGGGAAGTAGCTTAGATTGTGATGAACAGATCTAAGATAAATTAAAATAATCATTGAATTTTTCACAATGTATACCAGATCTTAACAAACTTGCCTCAATCTTTTAAAATAGTGCTATGTAAAATATAATAGTAAGATTATCAGCATTGGCATGGCCCAGGAACTTGGTAGAAATTAAAATTTGGGGGCTTCATCCCAAATTTTACATATCAGAATTTCTTAGAGTGGGGCCTGTGCTCATGGAGGTTTCCAAGTGCTTCATGTCACGTAGAGTTTGAAAGCACTGCAGTAGGCCAACAGGGACCAGCAAACAAGGGCCTCAGGAGGCTGAGGTGAGCTTCTCCAGGAAAACAGAATGAAGAAGCTAAGCTGTTACCCACTAGAATTAATAATGATTGATGAATGTTATATCTTAGGCTGAGATACAAGTTGGGAATCTGGGACAAAAATAAATTTTGGAGGGACAGACTTAAGTAGGGTCATACACAAGGTGAAACTGTCACTTAAGTGAAGATGAGCTTGAACACAAAGTCAGAACAGGTTACATAATTGTAAGTGAAAGGGGTCAAAGTGGTATGTGCCAAAGATCAAAGCAGAATGAAAGATTAGGGCATGTCTGGTAAGCCAAGGTGGCAAAAATCCTGGAGAAAAGAACAGCTATTTTAGAGAGAAACAAAAGATGTAGGATCCATAGCCAAAGGTTTGAAGTTGAGTATAAAATGTTTGAAAGTGGGCAACTCAGATCAATTAGGCCAACCCTATCACAATTGCTCGTTACCCATCCTAAAGAATCGGGTACTATTAATAGCTAATAAAATCACAAATTGTGTCACAATTTCATTCCTCTCTAAATTACAAAATATTTTAGCACCTTCTATTTGCCAAATACAGTGATAAATAGCAGAGATAAAAAAGTAGGTGAAACAAAGTGGTCTCTGCCATCAGAAGAGTCAGGCATTAAGTTGTATTTTATATATTTACAAAAATTATTCAAGTAAGTATTTAAATAGTATTACCATAAGTGCTACCCAGAAAAAGTACAAATATTGTAAGAATGAATCACAAGACACTTAACCTAGCCTACAAGGAGCAAAGGGTAGGAATATAATCAGGGACGTTTCTCAGAGAAAGTAAATTTTAAGATACAACCTCAAAGATGAGATGAAATTAAGAAAAGAGCTGTGGGAAAAGCATTCTAGGCCAAGATAGTGCTGTACAGAATGTGAATAAGAGAGAGCCGGAGAATGGCTAAGATGACTGGAATGTAATGAATGAGGGGATAATAGTGCAAGATAATATAGATTTGCTATGAGTGGTTGAAGATATAGAAGAAAGTTTCAATTGCAGTCAGAAAACACTCAGAATTTATTTTTTTAAAGCAGGCAACACTGGACAGTTTTAATCAAATAAATAATTTAATGGCATCTATATGATAAATATATATTATATTTTATAGTATACTAGGGGCCTGATGCACGAAGATTCATGCAAGAATAGGGTTTCCTTCCCCTGGCTGCTGGCACGACCTTCGCTCCGGCCCGGAGCCACCTTTCTGTCTTTGTGCTTCCCAGAGGCCCAGAGTAGCCAGGGCAGTGCAGGACGCTTGAGTCATCACCATGGTGACAATGCAAGCATCCCAACCTGGCCACTGCCATCTTTGTGGCATCAATTTGCATATTCCCTCCTTATTGGATGTGGACACTTCCATTTTTGTTGCAAAGGGACAGTTAATTTGCATATTCTGTCTTTATTAAATAGGATTATATGTTCCTTTTGTTTATGTGATAAGATATTTAATATGGATTCCATAAGGAAAATTTTATTAGGTTATTGTGATAGCTTAGCAAGTGAAGCAATGATGATTACTTGGAGTAGGTTAATGGCAATGAATAGAGAAAGAAGTAGACAGATTCATTATATACTTACCAAGTACAAGTCAATGAGCTAGTGGCCATAGAGAAAGAAGAAAACATATCACATTTTGGTTTCTGATATGAGCAGATGAGTAGAGATTGGTAATTAACTAGAATAGGGAATATTGAAAGAACTAATATTCTTCCAATTTTTGGAGAAAACTCAAGGGTTCAGCAGTGGCCTGCCTGGATAAGAGATGGCTGTTAGTTATCCAAGTGTAAATATAAAGTATGTGAGTGGATTGATGGGTTGGTGTGGAACTCAACTAAAAACATTGTGTCTAAAGATATAAACATGGATTCATTATACACGATAGGTCTAGTTATTAGAATGGATGAAAATACCTAAGGAGGGAGAATGAAATCAGAAAGGATTTCTTATCTTTCAATCTTTAATGAATGATAATTAAAATACTTTAGTGCAACGGAGATAACATCCACTGACTTTTTTCAAGCCAGATTTCTGGCTTGGAAGAAAAAAATCTCTCTAAACCCTGACATAAAATATATACTTTAAAATAATAATGTCTTTAAAGTACTGAAAGAAAGAGGGGGGAAAAGCCCTATCATTCTAGAATTCTATACCTAGCAAAAGCATCTCTAAGAATGCAGGCTAAATGCTTTTTTTCATATAAGCTAAGGCTAAGTAAACTCATTGCCTATGCCATAAGTATTGGCAAAGGAAGTTTTTAGGCAGAGGGAAATGAGGACATATGGTGTTCCCTGGTGCTATGCAAATGGAGGCCCAGACTATCAGAGCCCTTATTCTATTCACACAACTTTCAAGTCAGAAACTGAAAACAGTATGACATAAATCCAAGTATCATGCCAACTTATCTTTTAACCGTTTATATATTTACAAATGAACATCATTAAATTAAATTAATGTATTTAACTCAGGTTATTGGAGCATTACTGAAAGAAAACAAAGCTTTACAAGTCTGGTTACTGGAATTATTAGATTTGATAAAACATATGAAGTCCTTAGGAAAGTGCCTGGTATAAACAAATCTCTATATTTGTGAGCCCAAATTATTTAATAATGTATATATAATAAAATCTATTATAATGAAATCTATTATTTGATGCTTTATAAAAATGTATATTTATAGGCACAAGAACTAGTTATTGAGTAGTTACTTAACAATCCTATATAATAAAAGCCTAATATTCTAAGTGTCCGGTCGTCCAGTCATCCATTCAACCAATCAAAGCTTAATATGCTAATGATATGCTAAGGCCACTCAACTGCTTGCTATGATGTACACTGACCACCAGGGGGAAGATGCTCTGACTGGTAGGATAGCTTGCTGCTGGAGTCCAGCTGATTGGGACTGACCAAGATAGGCTGGACATACCCTGGAATCCTCCCACAGTCCCTCCCTGGATGGCCAAACTCCCCTGTCCCTCCCAGGCCCCAATTGTGCACTGGTGGGGTCTTTTGGCCTGGCCTGTGTCCTCTCACAATCTAGGACCCCTTGGGGAATGTTGAAGAGCCAGTTTCAGCCTGGTCCTGCAGGCCAGGCCAAGGGGGCCCACTGGTGCACGAATTTGTGCACTGGGTCTCTAGTGTATCCTATCTAATAAAGAGGTAATATGCTAATTGACCCTCACACTGTCACAAAGATGGTGGTACCCACAGCCAATAAGGAGGGAATATGCTATTTGACTGCCCTACCCTCAAAGATGGCAGCACCCACAGCCAATAAGGAGGAAGTATACTAATTGACTGCCATGCCCTCAAAGATGATGGCATCCACAACCACAAGATGGCAGCACCCAGTCCCCTAAGCCCCACCAGGGCAGTAGACATGTGGCAAGGCCAGGCCTGCCCCTAGGCTGCCTGGCCTTGCCATGCACCTGCCTCCAAAGTCCCTCAGTCCCCTCAGCTCCCCAGCCATCCAGGGCCAGCCTGAGGTGCAGGCAAGCCTTGGATGGCTGCTGCCCAGCTGCTCAGGTCCGCTCGAGGCTCAGGTAACCAGGGCCAGCAGATGCTTGTGCTGCCCGCATTGGCAGTAGCAGAGGCATCACTTTCCCCTGAACACTGGGTTGCCTCCCGCCCCTGAGGGCTCCTGGACTGATAGAAGGGGCAGGCCAGGCAGAGGGATCCCCCTCCAGTACCTGAATTTTCATGCACCTGGCCTCTAGTATATAATAAAATGCATTATGTTTTAGAATTTACATTAAGATTACCTGTTTCACCATACCAGAATATAAAATAGAGTCAGATTTTGTTCAATACTTAAATTACTTTAAATATCTGATAAGCAGTGTTCTTTCCTCTTGGCATTGAGTTAATGGAAAATTTAAATAAAAATCAGCAATTATGTGTTTATATCATTTTTGGTAGAAAGTAGTAAATGGCTCTCTTAGTGGGAGATAATTATTAAGACCTGACAAAGCAAAAGAACGCTGGAAAATTAGTTGAATTTATTAATCAATCAATCAATAAGCATTTATTGTAAACTTATTTTATGCAAGTTCTGTGCAGGATGCCTATGATCCAGCAGTATAAAGTTGCTAATTTGCAGACTTCATGTGATAACTAACAACTGTTTGCCCTTGCAATGTTGAGGCATTATACTAGGTAAGTTCTTTTTATGTTCTTTCATTTAATCAAGCTTCATAGTACTCCTATAATGTAGGCATTATTATTGTTATTAGTATTTTCATTTGATAAACAATTGAGGTTTAAGGAACTTATGTAACTTAGTTATAGATAAACAGTGAGTAAATGTAAAACATATTAAATCCCAGTGTGTAAAAAACAAAAACTTATGCTTTCAACTATTAGATACATTGCCTCTCTCTCTTTTTACAACTCATTGGGTAGGCAAGGGAGATTGATTTTAAAAGAGGACAATACAAGTTAAGAGAAAAAATATATACTCTTTAATTTTGAAAATAACATTCTCTACTGTTAAGAAATATTTATAAAATTTTTAAATTAGAAAATATTAATAAGTTTATTTAGCAACTGAGGTTTTCCCAGTTCTTATGAAGAAAGAAACAATCAGCTTAATTATTAAGAGTATGGAAATAGATCATGCCCTGGAAAGTTAGAAATTACGAAAGTTGAAGCTATCTCCACACCAGATTTGAAAACATGGGCCTTAAAAATACTAGAAATTTAGGAGCCAACAAAGAAAATTCTCAAAGGGCTAAGGAGAATCTCCCTGGAGAAAGCAAAGTGAAAACAACAGCTAGAGTTATTAGAGTTAATCACAGTTAATCAGTGTTCTGTCTGAGGCTGAACCTAAGTGGGAATCTAAGACAACAGAAAATTCAAGTAGGTCAGGACAGAGGTAGAGTTGTGGGGATAATAAAACTTCCCACTTAAGAGTAAATGAGTTTCGGCACAAAATCAGAGTGAATGGTAGAGCATGGGTGACAACAAGTCAAAGTGGTTTGACACATAGGTTTGACAACTTATAGGGTAAAAATCCTCCTTTTAAAGAGAAGTTTAATATATAAGCATCCTTCACTATATATTTAAAGTTAAAAATGAACCATTTATTCAAAGACAGGAAGCTTAGCTTTATGTAATAATTCTAGCACAGTAGCTGATCATTCATATTTAAAGAATCAGCTCTTACCAGATCACACAAGCACAGATTGTGCCATTGATTCATCCATCCATGCATTCAGTAAATGTTTGATACCCTCTATGTGGCAATCACGCAATGTACACCAGACCAGTGATAAATAAAAAGCAAATAAAAAAAATATGGTCTGTGCTGTAGTGAAATTTCCATTCTAGTAGAAGAGTTAAGCAGTAAATAATTACAAAAGTGTGTTTTAAATCATGATTTTAATCAGCTACACAGGGAAAGTACCACATATTGTGAGAATAAAGTGCAGAAGAAACTATCCTGGTTTGCAAAGTAGAAGATATAGCCTGAAAGTGAGTCACTTAGCCAAACAACTATTTAAGAGAAAAAAATAATTCCTGACAGAAGAAGAGTGTCCCCAAACTGGAAAGAAACAGGGAGATGTCCAGAGGAGCTGGACTATTCTGAGGGAAGGGGAAAGGAGAACACAGTGGAGCTGGAGGATCGGTTAGGGGTCAGCGGGACATTCAGTGCTGTGTTAAAGATTTTTGAATATTATCTTAATTGTAATGGGAGAACACTGCACATTTTTATGTGGTTAAATAATATGATGACTTCTGCATTTTTAAAAGATCACATTTCTGTGATCTCATATGGTATTTGGGATGGATAAACTGGCAGCAGGATGGATATGGGGAGCTCACCTATGAGGCTATTTCACCAGTCTAAGAAACAGATGATGATAGCTTGAACTTGGTTAATATCAATGAAAATAGAAAAAAAGTAGATAGACTCAATATATAATTAGGAGGCAGAAAGAGCATTAATGCCATAGATTTAGGCATGAGAACATTCTACAGGGTGGTGCCATTTATTGCAAGAGGAATAACTGTAGAAGACCAGATTTGAGGAAAATACTGAAAATTTAGATATAAATTTCAAATATCAAAGTGAGATATAAGCAAGTGGAAATATAAAGTTGATGTGTCTGAACTTCTGAAAAGATATCTTGCCTAGATATAAAGTTTGAGTTCATTAGTCTATGCATGATCTTTTTTTAAAAAAAAACCACATTAGAATACAGGATATGGCAAAAGTACGTTTATAGTTGTTCATGCAACAAATAATACAATAATTAGCAAATAACCATACAAGAATAAGCTATGAGTTTTTGCACACTCACAGCTGTAAACCTACTTTTGCCATACCCTGTATTTTATTTATTATTTTTTATTTTTTATATTTTCCTTTTAATGGAATTTATCGGAGTGACACTGCTTAACACAATTATACAGGCTTCAGGTGCACAATTCTACAATATATCATCTGTGCACTCTATTGTGTATTCACCACCCCAAGTCAAGTCTCTGTCTATCACCATTTATCTCCCCATTAGAGGCCCAGTGCACACAAATTTGTGCACTTGGGGGAGTCCCTCAGCCCGGCCTGTGAACTCTTGCAGTCTCGGACCCCTCAAGGAATGTCCATCTGCTGGCTTAGGCCTGCTCCCTGGGGAATCAGGGCTAAGCTGGCAGTCAGATATCCCTCTGGCAGCCCAGGAGCCCTTGGGGGATGTCCACTTGCCAGCAGAGAGCAGGCCTAAGCTGCAGTTGGACATCCTTAGTGCTCCTGAGGAGGTGGGAGAGGCTCCTACCACCACCACTGTGCTGGTAGCCATCAGCCTGGCTTGTGGCTGAGCAGAGCTCCCCTGTGGGAGCGCACTGACTACCAGGGAGCAGCTCCTGCATTGAGCGTCTGCCCCCTGGTGGTTAGTGTGTGTCATAGTAACCAGTCATTCCCAGTGGTTCTGCTGTTAGGGTCAATTGCATATTACCCTTTTATTATATAGGATAGAGGCCTGGTGCACAGGTGGGGACTGGCTGGTTTGTCCTGAAAGGTGTCCTGGATCAGGGTGGGGATCCCACTGGGGTGCCTGGCCAGCCTGGGTGAGGAGCCGAGGGCCATTTTCAGACTGGCCACATCCCTTTCAGGGTGGGGGTCCCCACTGGAATGCCTGGCCAGCCTGTGTGAGGGGCTGATGACTGTTTGCAGGCAGGCCAAGCCCCCAAGCGGGAATCCTCACCCCATGGGGGTATGGCCAGCCTGGGTAAGGGGCTGAGGGCTTTTTTTAGGCTGGCCATGCTCCCTGGTGACCCAAGCTCCCAGCCTCTCCTTTTTTTTCTTTTGTTTCAGCAGGCATGCTGGAAGCAGGTATCTGGGATTTATTTATCTTCTATAATTGAAACTTTGTAGTCTTGAATGGAACTGAGGGCCAGCCAGGGCAGGTGAGAAGCTTGGCTTCTTCCATCACCAGGGGTAACCCAAGCCTCCTGCTCACTTTAGCTCTGAGGCCGCTGCCATCTTTGTTGGGTTAATTTGCATACTTGCTCCTGGTTGGCTGGTGGGCATGGCTTGTGGGTGTAACAGAGTGATGGAGTGATGATTAATTTGCATCTTTTTCTTTTATTAGTGTAGATACCCTCCTCCACTTCCCTCTATCCCACCCTTCCCTCGACAATCAGCACACTGTTCATATCCATGATTTATTTCTCTCTTTTTTTTTTCTTTTCTGCCCAATCACTCCATCCCCCCACTGGCCCCTCCAACAACAGCTATCAGTCTACTTTCTATGAGTCTGTCTCTGTTCCCCCCCACCACCCACAGAGTCTGTCTCTAGTTTGCTTGTTAGTTCATTTTGTTCATTAAATTCTACATATGAGTGAAATCATACAGTACTTATCTTTCTCTGACTGGTTTATTTCACTTAGTATAATGCTCTCCACAAGTATAAAATATAATATCTCAGTTTCTGGTATAAGCCAATGAGTGGAATGGTGATACCATTTCCTAGCAGAGTAGAAAAAAGAAAACCAAATTTAGAGAAAGAGAGTTCATTTGTGAACTGCCTGAGTTTGAGATGCTTGTGAGATATATGCAAGTATAAACATCAGTTATACAAGTGGGTGAATGGGTCTGGAGCTTGGAAAAGACATTTTGGCTAGAAATAAAAGTTTGAATTCATTATGCCTTATCTTTCAATTTATGCAGGTGAATAAAAATTTTTATCACGTAATTATTAATAATTACTACATTTAACAACTGTTTTGCACAAATCCTGAACATTAAAATAGTCTCCAATGAGCTAGTATGGAAGAGCTCCAAAAGACACTGATTCCAAGCCTTTGAGGGCACAGGTTATTAAATTCCCAGCACCAAGTTAGATTGTCACCTATAGCCTACATCAATTAATATTTCTGAAAGAAAAGGCTCAAGTCATTATAAGACAGGTGTCCCAAACTAGTTTTTCTAGTTTCTGCATATTCCAAACTAGTTTTTCTTTCTCCTTCCTTTCATAAGCCTGTTTTTTTTATTTGTATTATTCATTCAGATGATTTTTCAAACATAATTATTACTGGATCATATACCAGCCAAGAGTTTTACATCTCACAAGTTTGCACCAAGAAGTCTGTCCAGATCACAACTTATCCTTATATAAATTAGGACTTTTATCCCTATTTTAAAGCAACTATTTATTTTAAATTAAAGTCATGTATTCCATTAAGGTATCACATTGCTGAGAAAGATCCACACACCCACTGCCTACACCTAAAATATGAGTTCTATTTTAAGGTACTTTTTTGAGTAACTTTAACTTCACAGGACAAATATCTATGATGAAATCTTTTCCAGGAAATTATAGTTGCTAGTTTAACGATAAAACTTCATATGAAGAAGTTAAGTTGATTGTCATATGCAGAAAAACAAATACATTATAAAAGATCTTAGTGCTATATTAATATCCTGCTGTCTGACCTCGTTTTTCTTTTATAATATGTTTTTATTAATTTGAGAGAGAAAGAGCAAGGGAAAGATAGAGCAAAACATCCATGTAAGAAAGAAACAAGAAACAGTGATTGACTTCCTCTCATATGCAACCCACTGCAGATAGAGCCCAAAACCTGGGCATGTGCCCTGACTGGGAATTGAACTGATGACTTTTTGATGCATGGGATGGAGCCCAATCCACTGAGCCACATCAGTCAGGATGGGCCTAGGCACGATCCAAAGTATTCATATAAAAAGGAACATACAAAATTGTCTTGTTAAATAAAACATAACAGTTATACTAGATATCTAAAACCTACAGTTAAATAAAAATGAGAAGAGTATGGATAAAAAACTTTTGTCCAAACTTCTTTTTGTAAGGATTCTGTAACTGGAGAATTCTGCATCACTAGATATTGGTTTTAAATGGTTGCGTGAAAAATCAGGTGAAACTAATGTAGAAAGTTAGCATGAGTCCATAGGCTGTCTGTGCGGCAGTGAAGGGTGGAAGGAGGACACAGGGATTCTGGCTCGTAATAATGTGTCATTTGTTGATCTGAGTGTGGGTCACATAGCTGTGTCAGTTTGTAAAAATTCAACAAGGTGTACAGTTATATTTGTACTCATGTGAAATATAGTATACTTCCATACAAGTTTGAAATTTTTTTACATATGCCCATTCACATATATGCACTTGTTCACTGTAATCATGATGTGTTATTTAAAATATATACCTACCAGTACTTAGAAGTTTTTACTTACATACCTTTTTAGTGATAAGAAAGCTAAAACCTGTATAAAGCACATAAAAGGAATCCATGTTTTTAATGTGTTAGTCAAACATTGCAGTATCATCTCTTTTGTTGTTGTCATTTATTCATTCATGAATTCATGCAAAAAAACCTTTTCTTTTTTCCAATAAACCTTCTTAAAGAAGTAAGTTATGGGTTGTCATTTTTTGGGGGGGTTGTCATTTTTTAAAAGCTCACAAATTCTAAAAGACTTAAGAGTGTACAGACTTTTGTTTTAATAAAAAAAATATTGTGCCCTAACTGGTTTGGCTCAGTGGATAGAGCATTGGCCTGGGGACTGAAAGATCCCAGGTTCGATTCCAGTCAAGGGCATGTACCTGGGTTGCAGGCACATCCCCAGTGGGAGGTGTGCAGGAGGCAGCTAATCGATGTTTCTCTCTCATTGATGTTTCTGACTCTCTATCCCTCTCCCTTCCTCTCTGTGAAAAGTCAATAAAATATATATTTAAAAAATATTGTGATGCTCAGCTGGGTGACTTCGTTTGTTGAGCATAGTCCCTTATACCAGAATGGCTTTGGGTTTGAATTCCAGTCAAGGCACATACCTAGGTTGTGGGTTTGATCCCAGGTCGGGGTGCATACAGGAGGCAACAGATTGATATTTCTCTCTCTCTCTAAAAGAAAAAAATCAATATCATTGGAAATATCCTCAGGTGATGATATATATATATATCCACTCTAATAAAAGAGTAATATGCAAATAAACCATCACTCCGAGACACCTAAGCTATGCCCACTAGTCAAGCCACACCCACCAACCAATCAGAGCGACTGTATGAAAATTAACCCATCAAAGATGGTGCTTAATTTGCATACACAGGAGAGCAAAGACTAAAGACAGCATAGAAGGAAGCCAAGTGCTGCAGAAGGGAGCCAAGCAGTGGAGAAGGGAACAGAGCCGAGGCAGTGGAGACGGTGAAGAAGGGAAGGAGTTGCGGGGGGCGGGGGAGAGCTGAGGTGGCCAAGAAAGAAGTTGAGGAGGCAGAGACAGGAGCTGAGGTGGCAGAGAAGGGGGCCGAGGTGGGCTTCGCTCCCTTCTCTGCTTCGCTCTGGCTCAGGAAGCCTAATTCTTGTAGGAATCTTCCTACAATGGGCTACGTGTGTGTGTGTGTGTGTGTGTGTGTGTGTGTGTGTGTGTGTGTGTAGTGACATACCAAGGTAGGTCTAATTATTTTGAAACTAGAAATATATTTAAACAAAAATACTTTGAAAATATTCAGATTGTTTACTAGAGAAGAAGGACATACTTTTAAAAGTTCTTCCCTAATGTGTATTTAGAGAGAATAGGTTGGCATGTACCCAGAGCTGCTTCCGTGGATCTCATGGGGTTGAACTGGCTTCTGATATCTCTTACCTGAATTTTAATGTTTTCCTGCAAGAGTATTTCATCACTTAAAAAACAAAAAGGCTTTCTTCAGATAACTAAAAGTAAATATAATCAAACAGGGATTATTAAGATTATTTGGGAGTTGTTATACTCTCATAGATTTAAAAGACTTTAATTATATTTTTCAATTATATCTGCAGCCATAGGAATATGCTTAGTAGATTTGTTTTACATGGAGATTAAACTACAATTGGGTCATTTTTGTGAAACCTGGGAAATCATTTGAAATACTGATGCGGGTAAGCCAATTGAAATATTAAGAAAATGTGTGCTTTAACGTAACTAGGAACCTTTTCATGTTAAATGGACAATGTCCAACTTCTCAAACATTTGAGACCTGTAGATATTTATTCGCTACATATATTTTCTCCTTTTTATTTAACTGAATTTATTTTTAATTACTGAAGAGATGTTAAAAATGGATTTGGATATCATTAGGAGCTTTTTTCTTTTCTTTCTGATTTCCATCTTGGAAAAGGAAGTACAAACTGAAAAAAAAAGGGGGAATCCATGTCTAAACCTTGTGAGTTCTTTTTCTTACATGTTTTTTTTTACTTTCCTAACTTTTAAAATTCACTACTTTTATAATTTTTAAAAATATATTTTATTGATGTTTTTACAGAGGGGAAGGGAGAGGGATAGAGAGTTAGAAACATCAATGAGTGAGAAACATCAATCAGCTGCCTCCTGCACATCCACTACTGGTGATGTGCCCACAGCCACGGTACATGCCCTTGACCAGTATTGAACCTGGGATCCTTCAGTCCACAGGCCGATGCTCTATATACTGAGCCAAACCGGTTAGGGCATAAAATTCATTATTAATATTTAAAATATTTAGATAGTATAAGAAAGCTCACTACCATATTAATAGATAAACATATGAACGCATAAAGTTCTATCTGTGCTCCTTCCTCTTTCCTGTCATGAGAAGTAGCTACAACAGAGATTTGGTGTTTATATACTTCTCAAACATTACTTTGATGTATCTGTGTATATCTCTAGACAATATATAATATTATCCATACTGTTTTTCTTGTTTTAAAATTTCATAGAATTTAAATTATGATATATGGTTTCTGCACTTTACTTAATGAATTTTTAAAAAATTGTAAAATATGATATAGTGAAATAAGCATGGGCTTTGGTAATTTGAAACTTGAATTCTATCTTATTCTTTATATCTGTGTATCCTTGAGAAAGTTACTGAAGCTATTTCAGCCTATTTTCTTATCTATAGAATGGGATAATATCTTCTTTGTTAACTGGCTCAGGCAAAATGATATAATATGCATTTGCCAATCTGTAATATATAAAATATATGTTTGAAGCAATAATAAATGTTCTTTACTTTTCCATATTCTAATGTACCTTTTTCTAATTTTTTTTAAACTAGTATTGATTACTGCATATACTTTTCATATAAAACATGATTTATTGATCTTCTGAGAAATAAAAACATCAAAGAGATAAAGAGAAAAGATTCTATTTTGATAGTGGTTCAGTGAGGTAGGTCAGCAGTTTGATGCCAGGGAAGAGACCTGGATGTTCACCTGTTCATTGCTTAACTTTTCTTCCAGTGGGACTTCCTGACAAATGGAAATAAATGCTACTTAGCTTACAAGGGCTTTATGGTGATCAAATGCAATCAGTTTATTAAAGTATTAAGCATTGTCCCAGCCTTACAGTATACTAGAGGCCTGGTGCATGAAAACTCATGCACTGGATGTGGGTAGTTCCTCTGTCTGGCCTACTCCCTCTCACAGTCCAGGAGCCCTCAAGGCAGGAGGCGACCCAGCGATCAGGGGAAGACTACGCCCCATCATAATTCTGCTGCTGACACTGCCTGCAGCGCAAGCCTCAGCCCACTCTGGTTACCTGTGCCTCAGGTCAGCCATGGGTAGTTAGGCAGCTGATATCCAAGGCTTGCCTGTGCCTCGGGTTGGCCCTGGGTGGTTGGGCAGCCACCACCTGAGGCTTGCCTGCACCTCAGGCTGGCCCTGGGTGGCTAGGGGGCTGAGGGCCTGGCCCTTTGGAGGCAGGCACATGGAGTGGCCTGGCTTGCCTGGGGGCAGGCCTGGCCTTGGCACATGCATGCCGCCCATTGGGCCTGAGGGGACTGGGTGCCACCATCTTGTGGCTGTGGATGCCACCATCTCTGAGGGTGGGACAGTCAATTAGCATATTCCCTCCTTATTGGCTGTGGGCACTGCCATCTTTGCGATGGTGTGAGGGTCAATTAGCATATTCCGTCTTTATTAGATAGGATGTTTAATATATGTTACCAATTTTCCCTTTTGCAATCAATGTGTTAATGATGTCAAGATGTTAAATTTACATAAGGCTCTTATATACATGGTCTTGTCTCTGAGTTTCATCCTTCATCTTATTTTCATTATACACTTTCTACCTTGAGCTATTTCTTTGACTTTTGTAGCTTAAACAATTCTGGTAATTCCCCAATCTAGTTAGTGAACTATAGCCTCATTATCCAGATGTCAACTGGAAAATCTCTTTTTAATTCTTTAACAGCTCTTTATCTTGCTTCCTAGTTTACCCTTCCTTTGCTTATATTTAATATAACATCACTATCTATCCTAATAAAAGGATAATATGTTAATTAGACCCAGAAACCTTCTAGGAGAACTTCCAGGCAAAGCCATGGTGGTGGGGCTGAGGCAGAGACAGTTGAGGTGATCAGGCCAGGAGGGGAGGGGACAGTTGGGGGCAATCAGGCCAGCAGGAGGGGCACTTGGGAGTAATCAAGCCAGCAAGGGATGGACAGTTGGGGATGAGCAGGCTGGCAGACAGAGTGGTTAGGGGCGATTAGGCAGGCAGGAAGGTGAGCAGGTAGGAGCCAGCAGTCCTGGTTTGAAGAGGGTGTAGGCTGGGCTGAAGGACACCACCCCTCCCCCGCCCCATGCACAAATTTTGTCACTAGTCTTTTTATAACATCAGTAATTATTTTTAAAAGATTTTATTTTTATGTTACATAGAAGTGAGGGAAAATAAGTTCACTGAGCCCTAACCGGTTTGACTCAGTGGATAGAGCGTCGGCCTGCAAACTCAAGGGTCCCAGGTTCAACTCCGGTCAAGGGGATGTACCTTGGTTGTGGGCACATCCCCAGTGGTGGGTGTGCAGGAGGCAGCTGATCAGTGTTTCTCTCTCATTGATGTTTCTAACTCTCTATCCCTCTCCCTTCCTCTCTGTAAAAAAATCAATAAAGTATATTTTTTTAAAAAAGAAGTTCACTGAGTTACCCAAGTTACCACCATAAAAATATTTTATTATTCTTCCTAATCTCATAATCCTACTTAATCTATTAATGAATTTCTTAAATAAATATCTGTAGAATATATATTTTAAATCTCCATATCATTATATCTGCCTTGCTAAAGCCATTGTCACTTCTGTAGACTACAAGTGGCGTCCTATTAAATGTATTCTTTCCTTTTGGTTACTGCATCTAATCTATCTTCCCACCACAAAAACTAGTCATATTCTCATGGTGCAATTTTGAAATATATCTCTGTAAAATAGCTTCACACTTTTTAACTGTGTTAAAAATGTTCTATATAAGCAGGATTTTAACAGAGTTTAACAGAGAAAAGGATTCTGCAGAAATCAGATTTTATATAATGTTGCTTTATCACCTGACAAAATGTCTATTATATCCCAAATTCTCATTATATAGCTACTTGAGTTTCTTAAGCATAGTGTGTGATGCCCTGCCTCCCTACAAATGTCCATGTTGTTCTCTTTACTAGAAATGCCTTTCCACTCAAGCCTTTCTTCCAAGACCAGGCATTAGGAGGAAATGAATTAATGTTTCTAAAGTCCTTACTATGTCAGAAACTATGTTAAGTGATATAAAGATATTTCAATGTTTGAATTTCCTAATAACTCTATGATATTGATAAAATACCCATTTTTAAGATTAGGAAACTGAAGCAAGATTTAAACTCTTATCTAGCTGACTATACAAACTGTATTTTTAACTCTTGTGCTTTAACTAATTTAATTCTCACCAAAAGAAACTTAACTTGATTTCTGTATAATAAAACTAATGCTTATGGAAGGTCATGCAAATTCAGAGAATCCTGAAATTAATCTCAAATTTGTCAAACATTAAAAACTATGTTAATTCAATTTACTATCCAGCTCCTTTAAATATCACCCCTTCCACAAATTATTGTTTAATGTCCCATGGGCATTTGGTAATGTCAGTATTTCTTCTGCTACTCTGTCTCATATAGTGGAATAAAAATAAGAAGAATTAACACTTACCTAGAAGGTATGTATCATATAGACACAATTCCATGTGCTTTGTCTCACTTATATACTTAATGTGTATTATAGTGATTATATTAATCACTCTACATCTATGTGTTTACTTGTTTTCCTCACTAAGGAATGAATACCTCAGAATCATCCACTGACCCTATAATTATGTATTTTCCTAGCATTTGGCACAATTCCTTTTGTGTAAAACGAGAAGCCCAGCACATGATTAAATCATGTGGTTTCTCTAGGCCTACCTGCAATCAGGGCCATGTCTGCTGCCCAGCATCACTCCTCCACCTCCATGGCCCCTGCCCCATGAACGTCCATGCTCATAGCCCCTGCCCCACGAGGCTTCTTGGCTTCTGCTGCCCATGCCCCATGATGCTCTTCTGCCTCTGCCGCATCATGACGCTCCAAGCTAACAGCTCCACCCTGCGATGCTCCTCCACCTCAGCTACCCCACGAAGCTCCATGCTCACAGCCCCCACCCTGCGAGGCCATCCCAGTCCCGTGGCTGCCACATCCCCACCGCCATCCCACCACCTGCCCCGCCCCTGCCATAGTGCCCTTCCTGCCCAGCCACACCCGACACTGCTGGCTCCCTGGCTGCCGGCCTCCATCTTGGCTGAGTTAATTTGCATACAGCCTCTCTGATTGGCTGGTGGGTGTGGCTTTGGCTGGTGGATGTGGCTTTGGCTGGTGGGCGTGGCTTAGACATCCTGGAGAAATGGTTAATTTCAATATTACACTTTTATTAGAGTAGATAATGCATATTTTAAAATTAAATGAATATGTTATGATTAAGGGATGATTGTGGTATTGACAGAACAGGGTAAAAAAGTAGAAAGAATGTATTAAATCTCCGAGAACAAATGTGTCTGCTCCCACAACCCTTGAGCTCAGGAATGTAGAAACTTTGGTGGGCTGAATTATTCTCCTAACTCTATATGACATTATATCTTCTTATAATGGATATAAATTTTGCATTTTTCCAAATGATAATAGGCAGGCTAGTTATACATCTTAGTAGATATTAAAAATTTAGTAGACTAAATATTCTTAGATGTTTTCACAAATTTTGATTCATTTTATTGACCCTGTAGTACATTACAGAGTTCACTCCATATTTTACACGCATTATAAATTCAAGATATTGGGAAGCTTCTTGATCTACAAAGAGATCAGATTTATCTAAAATAGCCATCTCTACTTTTCATCCATTTGAAAAGATCGGTTAAGTGTGTTTCTCAGGCAAAGCCAGACTTCTAGAAAGTGGAAATTGGCTCTTTATTACAGCCTTCGGCTTTGTTTCATCTGGGAGTACAATTGACTACTTCGCTCCAATTGTTTTCATTTCAGACTTATTTGCTTCCTCCTGATTTCTTTGGGACTTACTATCTCCATTGCTTTTCTCATGTGGTGTCCTTTTCTAATCTTGTTCTAGACTGATGAGGTGTTTATGTGTTTCTCATCTCTCTCTCTACCTTTAAAACAGTTGAACCTGAAAATCTACCAAGTAGAAGCAAAGTTACTATCTTCATTTTTGACCAAGGTCTTGGGTATTTGTGAGAAAAGATACTGACTTTCCTGTCACTTGTTGAAGGAGAGGTGGACTAGGTGAATGTTCTTATCCAGCTGGTTATATACCACTGAGTCGTATCATTTCAGAAAGCGTTCATTTCCAGGGCTTACATTTATAGTTAATTTAGCTATGCCAGCAATTTAGATTTTCTTAATTATTAAAGTCTGTATCCTCACATCTGATAACTTAAATGCTAAGATTTTAAATGTTATACTATTTTTAAATGAGATATTATTTTCCTATGAAATTGCTTCTATAGATTATTAAATTGGTAATACTCTTAGCAGGATATTTATTAGTCATTAGCTACAAATTTTGTATTGTTTAAGCTTTTGAGTTATCCCAGTCTTCTTTTTAAAGAATAAAGAATATCATTTAGATAAATATTGTAAAATAAGGTCTACTGTGTAGTTTTCTAAAATTTGATCATATTAAAGATTCTAGACAAGTAGAATCAACCTGGGGCAGAACAAAATATTACAGAATATGGAATATGGAATATGCATAGTTCTTAGATGGTTAATTTCTCATACTGCCATGTAGACTATTTTAGCATAGCCTTCATCAATTCGGTGTCATTGTCTTCTCTATGGCCTAGCAGGGATTATGCTCTTAATATGCGCTTGGAATAAAGAGATATTTCTCTGAACATCCCTAAACTCCATTTCTATTGTCACCAGCACCAGTATTACCCATGCAGGTTGATATCAGTTCTTACTGGTTTTCTGACTAAAACTCGCTGCTATCATGCCTCCTCTAAGAGTGAATTGCTCCCTGCAGTGTACTAGGAGTATACTCTGAAAGTTATTATGTCCTCTAACCCCAACCCATGAATTTGAAGGTTTTACTCTGGTTTTAACAAATGGTCTTATCATAGAAATATGATACTTGTATGCTTGCATGTTGTACCTGTGTGTGTATAAAAAGAGGCTTTGGAAAGACATGGCATTAGGCTTCTAAATGTTCTTCATAACATCATATTCAGTTTTATTTTGATGAAAAAACACAACTGCATCTTAATTAATTTTAATATTGAAGATACTTTGAAAAATAAAAAATATGTTCTATATATGCATTCATAATTTATATAGATTTCTCGCTATAGAATTTTTGCAAATACTGTTATGACATTTTAATTTTTTTAAAATATATTTTTTATTGATTTCAGAGAGGAAGGGAGAGGGAGAGAGAGAGAGAGAGAGAGAGAGAGAGATCAATGATCAGAGAGAATCATTGATTGTCTGCCTCCTGCATGCCCCCTACTGGAGATCTAGCTACAACTCAGGTATGTGCCCTAACGGGGGTCAAACCCAAGTCTGGTTCAAACGTTGATGCTGAACCATTGAGCCTCACTGGCCTACTATGGCATTTTAAAATGCTACCTGCGTTTTCCCTCGGCGAACATTAGCATCATTAAATGCACATTTTGTCTTAAAGCCTGCTTTCTGGAGGCAGTAAAAAAGGCTAATGAAAGCCACGATGTGCTCTTAGATGCGTAAATACTAAGAGAAAGGGCTCTCAGAACGACTGACACACCCAGAGCAGAGGTGCTTACAGCCCCAAACAGCTAACAATGAGGAACACGTGGACCAACTATAATGATTTTTTAATGAAATGTCTCACACATTATTGAAATGAGAAATTTATTATTTTTAAATTAAAGTTTTCTAAGAAAGCTTATTCAAATGAGCCCAGGTAAACATTTATGACTTATAGCCATACACAACTTTTTCTGTTTTTTTTCTCTCTCTCTCTTAATTTTCAGTTTAGCCTTGGTAATTTTCCAAAAAAATGGTAGAGAGAAAAAAACACCTCCATAGTTTTTACTTAAGATGTAAAATAATAAACCTACATCTGCAGAAATATGTCTTCTGAATAAAAGAAAACAGATGCTGTTGCGTTTTTTTGTGGAAGAGAGTTCAGTTTAAACACTCTGCAGTATGCAAATGTCATCTCCTCTATGTGAGTGTTTTACCCCAGCGGATGCTGCAGGGTTGGAGGCTTCTGCCTGCGATTTTGGTTGTAATTTTACTTGTGGAAGTAAACCAATCAGGGAGCTCCAATTGCCTTAGGAATGAGGTGATCAATAGCCCATTACTGGATAGAACAGTGGCTACAGGAAGTGCATTGAAGATTTTAATGCATGAATTATGCATGCGGTGCTCATTCTTTACTCTCCGAACAGAATGACAGGGTTTGTGAAGTCGCCTCAGATAGTTTCTTGCATTAAAGTGACTGCAGTGAAATGCTTAATATTTTCAGGCATAGAAGCAGCATTGACTAGGTCGAGCCGAATTTGGAAGATGTAAGTGCCCAGCTCCAAGCACAGAATGCTTTATTTGAAAGTAGTGCTGTGTGGAGAGCCAGCCTGGCTGTCATCTAACCTGCTCTTCTCAGAAGGTTGGCTGAAGGATGGGAGCGGCTGTGCCTGCCTCTGAGATCACAGCTGGAAGTCCTTTTAACTTGCTTTCCGCTGCTGGAGAGAGGCGGCTTGTGGTATAACTGTCGCTGCATTTATTCAGATGGATGATTTGCAATAAATATCATACCCAGAAGGACAGATCACTCAGCATATGAGGTAAGTCCGAGGTTTTTCTCTAGGTTAGATCATTGTAAACAAGAATGTGCTGAGTGAGGAGCACAGCGATGCAGTATTATCAGTAAGGTTGACTCAGACCTCAATACTGAGATGCGTTGTCTGGGCTCTCAGTTGTTATGCTGACTGAAAGCTGACTGTATTTTATGTTTTTTTGACATTGTGGTGCCATAAGCTATTTTATTTTCCATGCACAAGCTTTTCAAGGATGTACAGAGCTCAGGTGTGTGGGTCTGGGCTAGACAGAAGCCTGCAAATTTGGGAGGGGCAGCACTGAGAGTGAGCTGAATCAATAAAAAAAAAAAAAAAAAAATTGCCTCCTTGTGGAGAAGTTTCAGCAGGGCTGTGGCATTCCTGTGGCTCAGATTATTTCCTTAATGCCAGCATGTTCAAATTATGGTAAAAGATGTTGGTAGACCCCCAAAATGCTCAGTCCTCCCAGAAGCAGAGGAACGTCTGAGGGACTCAGACTCAAATTCTGTGCAGCATACAAATCGAACAGATGGAATGAAAACAATTCGGACTAGCATGTCCTTGACGGAAGACCTTGCTGTCAGAAACAAAAGAGTTTGGCTTCTACCTGTGGTGCTGTACTTTCCCCCTGTCTAGCATGCCTTGCTCTGATGCTCTGAGACAAATGGGTAGATGGCATATTTTTAAATTTACCAAAAAGAAAGCTTTCTTTCTCTCTTTAGTGTTTTAAAAATCAGGCTTATACAATTGTATACAATATACAATTGTAGAACCCACTATATAAAAGCCAAATAAAATTTACAAAAACTCTAGAAAACTGAAAAAAAAATGTAGTTTTATACTATGTTTGCCAGTCTTTGTGAATGAAAGCTGCTTGGTTAAATATCATGACAAATAATTAATAACTATGCAAATAATGGGTAGTCTGATATGAATTCCTGAACATATCTTTAGGGTAGGAAAGTAGCATGAACAACCATTCAGTAAGAAACTTTAAGGATAGTAAAATTTTTTAAGGATTTTTTTAAACAGTAATTTAAACAATTAGTCTATGTGTATATGTATATATGCCAATAAAAATATATATGTACACACACACACATATATACACATATCTACATTATAACATAGGATTTAAGAATTCAGTGTCACATGTATGTATATGTACTTCTCAAATATGTTAATGATGCTGTTTTAAAAAATATGTTTGCTAATGATCTCTTAAGACCCTAATAATAGATAAGGTCAAGTATGCTTTGTAAATCAGGCATCATTTATTTTTTTTTTTTGAAGAGAGAGAACTACATAGGAATGATAAATAGAGGTTAGAAAAGCTACCTTTCAAACATTTCACAGTGCATTTCAATTCTGCCGTGGTGTTACTCTCATACACGGGTTTCCTGTCGACTGCCAGGTGCTGGAGTGGCTTAAAGCCCTCAGCATCGTCGTACACTGTATTTAAATCTTCCAAGCTGTTCTCCTTTAGGAACAGGAGGCAACTCACACGTGGAGTATTTCCTTAGGAAGGAGGAGTGAGTCCTCTGCAACTTAAAGGTCTCCTGATGCTGAGTCATATGGTTCAGTTCTGCTCAAATGCCCCTGGCTGAGGTGCCCCATGAAGAGCAAATAAAACGGGATCTGAAGGAAAATGAGACAGAATGGAGGGGGCATACATTTAAATATATTTATTGCCTAATGACACATTAAATTCTGAGAAATGAGTATCATGACAGTGCCACTTGTTGGATCTGGCTGAGGTGACAGTAGGAGGAGAACAACTCCCTTGCTGGCTGACAAGATCAGGGCAGGAAAATTAATGGGCTGACGTGGGGAGGTTGTATAAACAAGGGGGTCTCTGTACTCTGCAGTTGTACTTATTTAAACCTCTCTGTCATTGCTCTGGTCTCAAGCAGAGCCATTTATCAATTTCATGGAAAATACTTGATGCTCAGATGAAGAATATTTCCTGGCATATGTGAGGAAAATTTGAAATGAGATGTGCTCCGTTCCCCATTCCTGGAGTAGTTCTAATTAATTTTTATAGGTTATCAACTGGGAGAAACTAACAAGGAACTCATGAGAATATTTGCATATCAACCACAATATGAGATGAACCACCAAGATGAGTTTAGTGATTATTATGGCAAAGTATAATCATATTAGATACAGTTGAAAAAGAGACTGAAGATGTAAAAAAGATGTAATAAAAGGAAAAAAAGGGATATGGAATGAAAACTATAGTAGTAAAACATAAAATATAAGATATTTGAAAGGAAAATATACTTACAGTCATAGTATATTTTATTAATGTCTCTTAAAACAAATTTATAAGAATTCTGAAAAATTATGACAGTATAAAGTTTTATAATTAATTTAAAATTAAAATTTTTGAAGTGAGAGAATGAGGTTGAGAAGAATATTTTAAAAGTGCAAACTGTCAATTTTGTTATACAAAATAAATGCTTATACTAATAAGGCATTTTTGTACTGTTATAATAATAAACCTATGTAAAAAGTTACACATCTACATCTGTATCTATATGTAACCTTATACGTTCTGTAACATTAACCATAAACTCAGATTGTGGAAAAGTTATTAATCGCTCTGGGCCACTTTCCTCCTCCCTTAATCATCCAGGGACAAGTACCAGAAAACTAGAGGCAACACCATGCCCCAGAGTTCCCTGAAATTATTCAAACCAGCCAATCCTAAATCCGCTTTTCCTTTGCCTACTTCCTGCAAAAACCACAGTAAAGGCTCTTGCTCACAGTCCCAGCTTGCTCTCCCTGACCATCACCCACAATCTCGCTCGCCCCCCCACACCCCCAACCCCCATTGCATGGCACGCTCTCTTCTCTTGGGACCCCTGAGGAGAACAAGCTATGTTTCCAACAGCAGCCTCTCCGGATCTATTGAGTGTACTATACCTGAAGAAGAATAAAACCTTTACTAAAACAAAATGAAACACTTCTTAACATTTTCTTTAGCGCCAGTTAACATCAATAGAAATTTGATTTAGTACTCCCAGTACTAACAATAAACCAATTCTTTAAAACTTCATCGTGCTTTTAGTAAGTTATTTTGAATGTGCAGGTCAACTCTGAGTGAACTTCCCATAAACGTGTTTTACTCTTTTCCAAACATTGTTGACAGAGAAGGGAGGGCATATCCTTAAGAAAGATGAATGGAAAATTAGAAGTTTTTACTTTTATGAAAAGCTACATAGTTCCAAAATGTTAAATATTTCCCCCAAACTGCTATAATTTGTAGTATTTCATATCTGTTACATGGAAATGAGCATCTACCTTGTCAAGCAACTAAATCAATGTTAAAGGAAAATGCAACCTCATGCTACTTCAATATCAAATTCTGAAACTGTGATTAACAAGTGCTACTGTTGTTTCCATAATGTCTTTGATATCCAGAGGTAACTAGGTAATATTCTAGTTAAAAAATATTTCTGCTGCATCAAACCTAAAAAATGAATCGAATTGTCTTGAGAATGTGGTTGTCACTCATCAGTAAATGCAAATCGTGGGAACAGTGAGCCAAACAGTTAAGTCCAAGACTAACACAAACTGGGACACACAGAGTAGTTAGTACTCTGAAGACTATCTATCAAAAGCCCTTAGCAGTGTCTTTCAGCAGTCCATTCTATTATTTTAAAACATCATCACTGAAAAGAGTTGAGGTGCATATGTGACTTTAAAAGGTATAAGAATTCAAACACTAAATGTATGTTTAAACTGTGTATCCCTTAACTTCCCTTTATAACCCCAAGATAATATATATTATTATTACAATCACAGTAGCCCTTTAAGAGATAAACGTTGCTAAAATTTGTTTGCAACTTAAAATGGAAAATTAGAGATTGGAAATAGGTTAGAAAAGATACTAGTCATGCTAGCAGATGGAAGGGCAGCAAGGTAGGTGGCTGGGAGGGAATCTGGAGGCAGAGCTGTGCCAGAAAGAACATAGGAATTTAAACAGATGGGAGTTGAAATATTAGTTGGCAAAAAGAGAAGCAGGGTTACAAACAGGAGAATCTATTGAGGAACTGGGTAAGTAGGTAGCCAAGAGGTGAATTGGTGAACCAGTAATAAACAAAATAGTTCAGTATTAGGGTATCCAAGTTTAAGAATAATTAGATAAGAATAATAGGAAACAACTACTTTTTTTTCCCTTTACTTAAACCTGGAAAAATGATGTTTATTATTATTTTTAAGTGCTTTGAAATCATAATGAACTGGTTTTTATAGAGAAGAAATTTTAGTAGATAATTTAGAAATGCTTACAACTGAAGAAATTTATTCTGTGAAATTATTATAAGTATAAAATTTACTTTTTATTTCCTAGTTTTGTGTTTCCTATAAGCTCTGGCTTTAGATTGGTTAGTATATGAGGACTTGGCTGGAACATAATACTGAAAAATAATAAAAGTAAAGAATAAGAACTTTACCCCTACTAAAAAGAGTATTTGTCAGACTATAGAAAATCTGAATATAATCTTATCTTTAGAAGAAAATTCCTTAACTTGTCTTTGTCTACTATGTGATAACAGCAATGCGTTAATGAACATAGTGTATTAAGCACCTTTTAAATCATTGTCTATAATAAGAAAAGCATAATATGCAAATTGACCGAATGGCCGTATAGGGGAATGACCCTCCAGATGAAACCCTGCTTGCTAAGGCCGAGGCAACTGGGGCTGTGAAGGCCTACTCTTGCAGGAATTTCATGCATTAGGCCTCTAGTGGATTAATAAAAAAAGTCCCATGCACAGTAATATTTGTAGGAGGGTCTTGACTTAATGTGGCTATTCTGATTGACCTTAAGGATAGATACATGGGTTCTAAGTGGAAGAGCTACCATATATAAATTTAGAATTAACACTACTCTCTCCTCTTATTCCCTATCTAACCTAAAAGCTTACTTATCTAATACTGTCAACTATAGCCCTAGCTGGTTTGGCTCAATGGATAGAGCGTTGGCCTGTGGAATGAAGAGTCCCAGGTTCGATTCTGGCCAAGGGCACATGCCTGGGTTGCAGACTCGATCCCTAGTAGGGGGCATGCAAGAGGCGCCAATCAATGATTCTCTCTCATCATTTATGTTTCTCTCTCTCTCTCCCTCTCCCTTCCTCTCTGAAATCAATAAAATATATATTTTTTAAAAAACTGTCAACTATAGTTCTCAGGCCAATCAGTTGCTATCTGGTTTCCTGCTCAACCCCTTATGCCATCATGCCTAAAACTTAGATATTTTTAGCCATAATGATCATATCTAAAATATCTGCCTTCCAATTAATTCCCTGAGTAGACTGATAAATAATAGGTTGTCAGTAAATTCATATTGATTAGTTATTATTGGTTTTTCTAAATTATTAATTAGTGATAGAATATTTAAAATATTCTTTTCCCTAGGGAGATGTTTTAAGACCATTTTGCCCTCCTTCTTAGCTCCTACAGGGGAAAAGGTGATACTAATTAGGAAAGTCTCCATATAAAGAATACATCTGTCTTGTTCATCATTGCTTCCCCAGTATCTGATACAGTGCAATGAGGATAGCACATGTTCAATAATTATGTGTTGAATGAATGATCATATGAATTAATGTTATCACATTTTATTAATTCTAAGGCACTATGGCTTGTCACACCATCAAAAGGAGAGAACATTTGTTATGTTAAATGAGCATATTGAATGTAACATGAATCCTTTAGTAGTAGGATTTTTTTTTAATGACAAAAATCTATCTCAAACTAGTTTAAGCATGAGGGAGGTTTTATTAGAAGGATATAGTTTCATGTGACAGAGGGCTATAAAAGCAAATTTGGGGAATGATGAGGATGAGTTTTAGCTGGATCTAAAATATATTTGTAACTGAAGGTTTGAATGTCATGTTAATAATGTCAGCTTCTCTATGAATGTGGCCTTCAATCTCAATGAAGACTAACTGTACCTAAGGAAACATGCCTGGCCACCAAGATTTAGATATTTTCCTATCTCCCAGAGCCATCTCTCTCACTACCACCAATGAGTACATTTTGTGATAGTTTTTGCAAGGATTATGTTGTAAATGGAAAGTTCAGATGGTTGGAACGAGTGAGCATACAGTTTTTGTTGACATAGTGATTAAAAAATAAATGTAAAAACATTTGGTTATTTAAAAATTGACCAGATATTCTTCCCAGCAAAAGTATTGTGGATAGCCCTGACTGGTTTGGCTCAGTGGCTAGAGCGTCGGCCTGCAGACTCAGGGGTCCCAGGTTCGATTCTGGTCAAGGGCATGTACCTTGGTTGCGGGCACATCCCCAGTGGGAGGTGTGCAGGAGGCAGCTGATTGATGTTTCTCTCTCATCGATGTTTCTAACTCTCTATCCCTCTCCCTTATTCTCTGTAAGAAATCAATAAAATATTTTTTAAAAAAGTATTGTGGATATTTTAATAAAATAAATTATTTCTTACTTAGAACTTATATGAATAGAATGAATGAAAAGAAAATATTTTAAATTATTCTATATAATTGACCCTATTGTAATATGCAAATTGACCCTATGGTGGAACAATCAGGAACGACTGGTCCTTGATGCACACTGACCCCCAGGGGACAAACACTTAATGCAGGAGTTGCCACCTGGTGGTCAGTGCACTTTCCCAGGAGGAGTTCTGCTCCGCCACAAGCCATTGACAGCTGAATACAGTGGTGGTCTCAGGAGCCTCTCCTGTTCCTTTGGCAGCCCTAAGGATGTTGACTGCGCTTAAGGGTGTCCTAAGCTATCAGTTGGACATCCCCCGAGGGCTCCCAGGCTGCCAGAAGGATGTCTGATTGCCAGCTCAGGTGCAATCCCCTAGGGAGTGGGCCTAAACTGGCAGGTGGACATCCTCTGAGGGGTCCCAGACTGCTAGAGGGCACAGGCTGGGCTGAGGGACCCCCTCGAATGCACAAATTTTCATGCAGCAGGCCTCTAGTTTTGTAATATTCAACCTGTTTTTAGACTTCATGGTAGCAATTACTATTCTGTTTATGTCCAGATCCTTAGCCTTTAGCATATTGTCTGATATATTGTAAATAGTTGGTAAATATTTTTCATTAATGTCTTGGTGATAATGTTGTTTCTTAATTTTCACCTGAGGATTTATTTTTATTGATTTTCAAAGCAAGAGGAATGAAGGGAGAGCTGGCCTGGAATCAAACCCACAACCTAGTATGTGACCTAATTGGGAATCAAACTGGCAACCTTTTGGTGCATGAAACAATGCTCCAACCCTCTTAGCCACCTGGCCAGGGCACATGATAATGATGTTTTTACTCATGTAATTAATTCATAATAGTTATAATGAAATGGACAATGAGATAATAGGAATGTTAAGAAAGTGTTTTTAAAAAACAGTGAATATATTTCATACTGTCACCTACACATAGCTAAAAGACAAATTATATAAGACAAATTGCTAGAAATAAATGACCTGTAAGATAAGCAGAGATCTAGGCCAAAAAGAATGTGATTTATTGGGTCTGGGATTGTGTCCTATTGTTAAAATGAATTAAAATGGTACATTGTTTTGTTTTAAATTATTGAAAATATTAAATACACAGGAAATTCTTAAAAGGAGTAGAATTGAGCAGAAATAGTAATAAAGCGATTGAGGGAAGCGGGCGTTTGTGCCAGCATACTCATCTAGAATTCAGAGAACATGGCCAAGTGTTTATGTAGGTGTATTCGTATGAGACCTTTGCAGGAGATCATGAATGTCAAATATTGTTGGCTTTTTAGCCCTAACTGGTTTGGCTCAGTGGATAGAGCAACGACCTGCGGACTCAAGGGTCCCAGGTTCGATTCCGGTCAAGGGCATGTACCTTGGTTGTGGGCACATCCTGGGGGGTGAGGGGTGGTATGCAGGAGGCAGCTGATCGATGTTTCTCTCTCATCGATGTTTCTAATTCTCTATCCCTCTCCTTTCCTCTCTGTAAAAAATCAATAAAATATATTTTTTAAAAAAAGTAATCATTCATGAGCATTAATTAGGAAATGGGCACCTGTAAAGACATACTTGGCATCAATATAAACTTAATCCTTCTTTAAAATAGCCAGTCATGTGTCCATTGATATGCTTTAAATTAATGCTTTGGTTATATTATTAAAAAAAGAAATTTCAGTGGCTTGTATTTTAGGAAGAAATATGAGTAATGTGTCAAAGTTGAAGTAGAGATGGTATCAATGTGCATATATATATATATGATTTAGGATTAAATTATTCCAGCAAAGTATAGTGATGTTAAAAATATTAAATGCAGAAAAACTCTGAAGATCATATTGCCTCACAATTAGAGAAAATAAAAAGGAAGATCATAATTTAATTTGCCTGAAGATATCATCATGTGTTTCATAGCAATATGTGTTTTATTAATAGAATAAAGCACTATTTAAAGAGTGAAATGTATCCATTTCTGGCCCGCAATGGTGTATCCATTTCACTAATATTTATTCATTTTGTACTTTGTGTTATGCACTATGACAAACTGTTTTGAATATTTACTTACAAGCCATCACTGGAGTAACAATAAATATTTTGAAACATGTTAATAAAACTTAATATTTTAATTTTGCTTATTAAATAATTTTTGTCCTATATGTGTCATGTAAATGTGATTAGTCAGTTAAAAATCATTTACCATTTAGTCTTCATAGTCCATAACATAATTGCATGAGATAAATTACAGAGAAACATAACCTTCTATATACTTATTATTTTATTAAAGAATGGAGTGATTAAGTTTGGGCTATAAAGAAATGTATCAGCAATACATGGGCACAATGGAAAATAAATGTTTTATAGTAATATCTTACTAATAGTAAAAATCATTATACATAGATTAAGTTAATTGGGAAAACAATGATGTGATGACTGATAAGGCTGATCTAAAATAAATTCAGCAACAAATTTATGGAAAATATTCAGTTTATAGATGATAAAAGAAATTGCTTTATCAATCGCATTGCTGTGGAAATTAGAAAAAGAGTGAACTCATATGGACAATCGATGTGGAAGGGACAAGCAGATGTACTAGTAATAAAATGATGGCAGGGATCAGGGGGTAGGGTACTGCGAACTCCATTGCTTCCATCAAATCCCCTGCAGACTTCAGTTCTCATTTCCTTTCTTCCTAAGCATTATTAACCCATAAAGCAGCTTTTTGTTTTTATTTTCTGTAGTAAAGTAATTCAAATCAGCCAATGCTTTTCTTTTTAACATTTATTTTTCCAGAGGGAAAAAAGACCTGACTTCACGAATGGTTACTCCTTTCCATTTATGTCACTTTCAAACACCGTGTGGCCTATTTATGCCAATTAAAAATGTGAACTGTGAATTATTTGAATTTTATTACTTTCAAAGATCTTTAGGGAAAAGTTTAAAAACAGTGAATTTATAATGTAGATAGCAATTAGAATTTCATCTTACTAGTTATGCCACAGGCACATTCCTCAATAGACAGCAGTGGACTTAATGTACTAAACAGCCAGTTGTTTCTCTGGAACATCTCAGCTCTGCCCCTGTGCTGTCCTAGGAATAGTAAGTTTTATACCTAGATAGACTGGATTCCCAGGGCTGCAATTTGAGACCAGGATTATATTAAAATGCATCAGATATTCTTTTATAACTGTATTTTAAATTATTTCCCCAGTCATATTTTTGTAAAGTCAAAATCCCTCTTAGTGTTCAATTTTACTTAAAGCTACTATTATTACCTGTATTAGGTATGAGCTATTTAATTGGTTGCCTTTCCTTTTCTTTCCCCTCCCTGGCATTGGCAGCTTTTAGCTAAATTTTACTATATTTGTCTCATACTAGTAGGATCTCCTTCTTTTATTGCTATCTTAAAAACTATATTGACTATGTAAGTGTCACAAATTCCTTTGGAAGTATTAGTATATATATATGAAAAAATAAATAAGTGAATAATTTATGAGTTAATATCTAGACCCTCACTTGCTTTTTTGTTATTTTGTTTTGTCTTGTTTCTTTTTTAGACTCTCAGTTGTTTTGATTCAAGACATTCAAATGCTATGTTGGAATTTATGATAAAAACTAATCTGACCACAACAGTTCTCTCTAAAAGAGATACAGATGGAATAAACTGAAGAAAGAATATATCAAAGAGGCTTTCCAATTAAATTATTATTGTTTTCAAGGCCTTTCAAGGACGCATATCATACATCTGGCTTCTGGAAAGGCTACTTCATCTTAGATTTTCTCAAGAATGAAACTGCTACTGAAATTGTACTGCACTGAATTATGCAGCATGGCTTTGAAGTACAAATTCAACCCAGAGCCTCAGCTCTTCTTACTGAAAAACAAAACAAAACAAAACAAAACAAAAAAAACAGTAGGGACTGGTTAAAAAGGGGAAAAATCACTTTTTTCTCCATGAACTACTTTTCAGACAAAATGTCCAAATATATTATTCTGGTGTTTTAGAATTTGTGATAGATTTAGATTAATATTACTAAGCAATAAGTAATGAAATATCAAAAGAAAACATCTCTGCACAGTTAGAGGAATATTAAATACTGGAGGCCTGGAGCACAAAAATTTGTACACTCGGGGGGGGGGGGTAGTTCCTTCAGCCTGGCTGGTGCCCTATTGCAGTCTAGTACCCTCAGGGGATGTTCACCTGCTGGCTTAGGTACACTCCCCAGGGGATAGGGCCTAAGCTGGCAGTCAGAAATCCCTCTGGCAGCCCAGGAGCCCTCAGAAGATGTCCACTTGCCAGTGGGGAGCAAGCCTAAGCTGCAGTTGGACATCCTTAGCATTGCTGAGGAGGTGAGAGAGGCTCCTGCCACCATCACTGTTCTGGCAGCTGTCAGCCTGGCTTGTGGCTGAGTAGAGCTCCCCCTGTAGGAGCACACTGATCACCAGGAGGAAGCTCTTGCATTGAGAATATGCCCCCTGGTGGTCAGTGTGTGTCATAGTGACCAGTCATTCTGCTGTTAGGGTCAATTTGCATATTACCCTTTTATTATATAGGATAGAGACCTGGTGCACAGGTGGGGGCCATCTGGTTTGCCCTGAAGGATGTCCCAGATCAGGGTGGGGGTCCCACTGGGGTGCCTGGCCAGCCTGGATGAGGGGCTGAGGGCCATTTTCATGCTGCCCACAACCCCTTCAGGGTGGGGGGGTCCCACTGGGGTACCTGGCCAGCCTGGGTGAGGGGTGCCCCCCAGCGCCCCAGGCTGTGGGAGCCCCTTACACATCCAGCGTGGTTCCTATTCAGGGCTCGAGTTCAGGAGGAGGCCGCACACAAAATGAAGAGAGAGAGACTAGAAGAGAATCAATTTAGAAACTGGGGGACCAGGCATGGAGTCTACCTCTAGTGGGTAAGACTGCCCACTGCTCTGGTCCTGCTCAAAGCTTTTATTAAGGCAGGGGAAAAACAACTATATCTTTAGGGCAGGAAATTCCAACAACAAACAGGCAGCAAGAATTTACATGTAATTAACAGATGGGGGTTTGCTTTTACTAACGTTTCAACTTAATGATTGCATAGCTCTGACCTTTCAGAGCAACCAAGGTTGGTGAAAACAGTCAGTTTCTAGCACCAGGCTCCCAGCCTCTGCTATTTTTCTTTCTTTTTTTTTTCTGGGCTGAAAGCAAGAATCTGGGATTTATTTATCTTCTATAATTGAAACTTTCTAGCCTTGAGCAGAACCCAGGGAAGCTTGGCTTCCTCTATTGCCGGCAGTAACCCAAGCCTCCTGCTTGCTCCAGCTCCATGGCTGCCACCATGTTAGTTGGGTTAATTTGCATACCCGCTCCTGATTGGCTGGTGGGTGTAGTATAGTGGTGGAGTGATGGTTAATTTGCATGTTTCTCTTTTATTAAATAGGATTTTTGTTGTAGTACCATAAACCCACTGCACTAAGAACCAGAAAGCCTGAATTTATTTATTTAAGATTTTAGACAATTGGCTTAATCCCTCTAAAATAAAAGTTACTAATCTTTAAAATGCATGTTAGTAATATCTGGTCTCACCAATTCTCAAACTGTTTGTGAAATAAAAATAAAAGGTCCATGCAACTGTTAAGAACTTTCACACCTCTAAAATAAAATGTATGAAGACCCAAAGAGTAAATTTACCATTAACAACAACAATTAAAACTACACTTTTAATTTAAAATGTTTATTTTATATGATTAATATATATGCAAGGTAAATTAGTCAGGGAAAGTGAAACATGAACAAATATAAAATTTACATTAATGATTGACCCCCAAAACAAGTATATTACCAACTGAAAATGATTATCAACCTTCCTACAAAATTGACTCACAAGTATGTGTCAATCCAACCTAGCCATCTATCCTCTAGTTCCACAAATACCAGGAATAATGTTTGGTTGGAATATTCTAGGGGAAACAGAATTAACTAGTTCTAGATATTATGCTAGGCTCTCTGAAGAGTGTCTATTGGGGAGACAGTCTCCATCAAATATGGAATCCCAACAACCTTCTTAGATACCTTTGTAACATCTAATATCTAATGATGAGTTGTATTATTGAAATAATGAATTTTAAATAATTTCTAAGCTAAGTCATATAAATCAGAGCAAAAAAAATTTAAATTACAAAGAGCCCATTTATCCCTCCCCCCCCCCCCACCCCGAGCAGACACAGAATACTATACTAGTGGGAAATATATATGAATTCAATAAAGAATTGGTGACCCACCAACCAACTTCTTACATAATGATAATAAAGCGGCATATTTGTTAATGCTTACATCATTAGCATTGTAAGTGCTGCTGAAGATTTGTATGTAAATTATGCTGTGTCACACACAAAGGTACCCAATAATTTGCCTTGCAAACATATCTATTATTGCTCCATTTGAAATCAACTCATAATAAATCTAAATGTTTATTTATAGTTTTCTAAAGACTATAACTTTGCAGTCATTTCACTTAAAGTTTCTAAGGACATAGCCAGGACTATTTTTTCTTTCTTTTGATTTTCCTGACAAGAACCTGAATTATGATTTAATAGTTTTCAACTGTTGTATTAGATGCATCCAGATGTCCTGCAGGACTACCCAGGAGTGTGGTAAAAGGAGCAAATAGTTCCTAAAACTTCTGTTTCTTTTGTGTGTCATAAAATAAAATGGAATTATTAGTGCCCCAATCTATCCCTTGGTCATTCTTTGTATTAAAAAAATCTTTCAGAAGATGCACACACAGTCTGAGTCTATTATAGTTCCTATCAGTTAATGTAATCAAGTTATCTAGAATGATGATATTAAAATATGAGCTAATCTTGAGTAAGTTGCATGTCTAGATTAATCAGTAAGACAGTTTTTGTATTTTTTAGCTGTCAGTCAGATTGTAGTTGATGCACATATGTACCAATTGATTTGAGAGTGTTTTTTGGAGGCATATATATGAAGCTATTTACTCATGTTTGTATTATTACTGCACCAAATCTAAATCAGTTATAAATGATCCATTCTCTATTGTGTTCCTTATCATTTTGATGTTTAAAACACGCCATTTTTGGCATAAGGATGATTAAGTAAATTCAACGTTAATAGTTTTGTTCATCAAATTGTCTTTAACAAGGACATCTAGATAGTTAATCTAGACATCATTCATCTAGATCATTTGCAAGCATCAGAACATAAAATGGGAATATTCCTGCTGAAATTCTAGTTGGGGTTGTATTTACCATCCAGTAAATCCTTGATTTGCTATGAAAGTCTTTTCCAGATCATTTGAGTCGACATGAGATAGTGATGGAAGTGGGACCCTTTAGATCAGTGGTTCTCAACCTCCTGGCCCTTTAAATACAGTTCCTCATGTTGTGACCCCCAACCATAAAATTATTTTTGTTGCTACTTCATAACTGTAATGTTGCTACTGTTATGAATCGTAATTAAATATCTGATATTCAGTGTGGTCTTAGGTGACCCCTGTGAAAGGGTCATTCGACCGCCAAAGGGGTTCTGACCCACAGGTTGAGAACCACTGCTTTAGCTGAATCTCTTAGGCAAAGGTATTGATAGAGTTCCCATGTGACTGGAGTATCAAACAATCTTAACTAATAAAAGCGTAATATTAAAATTAACCGTTTCTCTAGGACGGGGGTAAGCCATGCCCACCAGCCAATCAGAGCTGCTGTATGCAAATTAGCCCAGCCAAGATGGCGGAGGCTGCAGCCCTGGTGTGTGGCTTCTCCTGGGCTTTGGCCTCTGCCATCTTGGGAGCCTCCGTCCTGGGAAGGCATCCAGCGCCTTGGGCCTGTGAATGCCTTCCCAGGCAGGAGCCTTCCGGGGCGCAGGGACCAGGCGTCCAGACCCCCGTGGGCACGCCCAGGAGGCCATGGGGTGGCCAGTGCCACCCCACCATTGGCTTCCCAGGCGGGTGACCTGTAGGGTCAGTGGGAGCTGTGGCCGGTCTGAAAACTGCCGTCAGCCCCTCACCCAGGATTGCCACACCCCCTGGGGTGAGGATCTCCACTGGGGAGCTTGGCCAGCTTGCAAACAGATATTGGTCCCTCACCCAGGCTGGCCAGGCACACCAGCAGGTGGACATCCCCAGAGGGGTCCCAGAATGCAAGAGGGCACAGGCCAGGCTGAGGGACCCCCCCCTCCCAGTGCACAAATTTTTGTGCCCCGGGCCTCTAGTCCTATATAATAAAAAGCTAATATGCAAATAGACTGACCTGCGGAACAACTGGAACAACCAAACAACCAAACAACTGGTCACTATATGTGAGCTGACCACTAGGGGGTGTGTGCAGAACATGGTGGGCATCAGCCACTGTGGGATGGTGGAGCAGGTGAGCAGGGGTGCCAGACTAAGGTGGGGCGCTGGTTGCTGTCATCAGGGCGAGTCTCTGGTGGTTATAGAAAATTCTTTTCTCCTGTGCACCGTGATTGTGTGGGCGATGCTTTATATAACTAGTAGCACAGTAGGTTTGTTTATACCACAAACATATTAATAGTATGTTGTGCTAAGACAGTACAATGGCTATGATGTCACTAGGCGATAGGAATTTTTCAGTTTCATTATAATTTTATGGTGCTATTACCACCACAGTATATGTGACCCATTGTTGACTGAAAACATCAGTTGGCAGCACATGACTGTGAATAGCATTCCTAAAGGATTATGTTCATTGAAATATAAACAATGACTCCATTTTTGGTGGCAAATTAAAATGTAGAACAGGGAACTGATGCTGGATTGTTGTTGAATGGACCTAGCCCTGTGATAGAGAGAGCTCAGTTCAAGGCACATTTTATAGTAGACCTATGACATCAAAATTATTTCCAACAAGTAATGAAAAAGGAGCGGCTTTTATTTTTATTGTCTTGATCTAGTTTCATTCATTCATTCGGCATCTATTTATTGAATACTAACTACTATATGAGATACTATGCTAGACATTGGAGCTTTAATGGTAAGCAATAGTATACATTTTGGTTTTTTGTTTGTATTTTTTTTGCTATAGAGCTTATCATTTGGGAGTTATTCTTAGCCCATCATGTCACATTTCTAATTTACAAATTTGGCATATTTCTTAAAGATGTGAATTACTGTAAATTTATATGTCAAAAAACCTGAATCAGAAATAAGTTGGATAAATAATAAAACAAAAGACAATCTATTATGCAAACATCTAACCATTAAAATTAGTAGGATTTGAGGAGCCAAAGCATAATAAAGCAAGTGAAATCTTTCAGCTTCTATTATAACTTATATTTCTGAATCTGAAGTTATGTGCTATGAGAATACAATAAAAGGATTTCTAACTCATAATCAGAGAGCTGAGAAATATTTTCTAAAATAATTGATTTCAGAATTAAAAGCTGAGTGATGATTAGGAGGTAATTAGGAGAAGGGCAGATAGTGAAAGGAGGAGGACTGGAGGGAGGGAGTGAGGATGAGTCAGGAAAAAAGAAAAACTCGAGAAAGAGCCCAGAGCAGGGTTGGGAAGTCTTCTAGTTCAGTTTCCATGAAGTGGCAGTAAAAGGCAGTAGTGGTAACATGTCACTGGAAGGTACACAGAATAAAGAGAAGCCATTGCATCGTACTAAGTAGAGAAGTGACTTGATTGGAGTTTTGCTTTAAGAAAGATCTTTCTGACTGCAGTTTTAAAAAAAACATTTTGAGTGGAACAAGGCTGCCAAACAGGAAGATCATGTGCCATTCAGTGAATGAAAGACTTGATGGGCATGAGGTTGGGGAATCAGAGTTCTACCTAGATTAATTTGAGGTTTTTGTTACATATACCAAAGGATAAATGAAGTAAGTAGCTGAATATTTAAATGAAGACTTCGTTGTCAGCCAAGATTATTCTTTTTGTTAGCCACCCACCTACACTGCACTTACATTTCTCAGCCGCCTTGAAGTAAATGTGCCCATGTGCCCATGCTCTCTCTCGCCCTTGGAATGTGAGCAGAAACAGTGTGCACAGTTTCCAGGCCTGTCGCATTAAAAACCATCAACAGGTGTTCTTCTATGCCCTTCTTTATTCTGACAGCTGGAAGCAGATGATGACCTAGTTCTGGAGAAAGCAGTTTCTGGAAGATTTCTGATTGAGAATTCTGCCTTATTGACATAAACATCTACCTGAGACTGATATTTGAGAAAACAACGTCTCTATTTTTTAAGAATAAGGGTGACAAAATAGAAAAGTAGCTCACTGAATTTCTCTTGAAAGGATAAAGTAAAAGAATACTCAAAAAGAGAAAGATACCCTAAGGCTTGTCAGAGTATGTCAAGAAAGGAAAAGAACTTGAGAAAGACCCCAGAGGCAGCATAGCTAAAGATATTTTGAGAATATGTTGCTCCTGAGAAAAAGTCCCTTGAGATCAAGGCAAAGAAAGTAACCTTGGAAAATAAGAAAAATGACCTTATTTGATCCAGGAGGCAAAGTCCTGGAATATTCTAAACTTCATTTAATCTATATCCAAAGTTTTACAATTTATATTTAAAGCACATATATAATCCATAATACACTGAAAATTATATTCTTTCAAAATATTTACACATATCTTAAGAGTTTAGATGTCAACTTCCAAAACAAAGTGCACTGTATAGCTTTTTAAAAATTACATTAAGGAAGTTATAGGCAAAGTTTTGTAGGCTGCTGAAATTAAGCATTCACACACAACAAAGCCTAGAGGTTTAGAGATGATTCTGTTAAATCTTGATGCTAGGTAACATATTGTGTTGTCTATTGTGGTGGTAGCTTGAGAGGCAAAAAGTAATGATTAATGTACATGATTTTTCTAAAGAATTTAAAATATGTATTCCAAACATGTTCACCCAATGACTCATTCTAAGATTGGTCAGGCTATAGAAAGTAATCAAGACAATGTGGGGAAATAATATTCCTGTTAGTGGGAAATAACTTGATACATCCATTTTTATTACACTACTAATAGCCTATTGCAGGAAGATTCCTGCAAGAATAGGGCTTCCTGAGCCAGAGCAAAGCAGAGAAGAGAGCGAAACCCACCTCGGCTCCTGTCTCTGCTGCCTCAGCTCCCCCCTCTTCTCCCTCCCTTCTTCACCATCTTCGCTGCCTCAGCTCCATTCCCTTCTTCACCACTTGGCTCCCTTCTGCAGCACTTGGCTTCCTTCTATGCTGTCTTTAGTCTTTGCTCTCCTGTGTATGCAAATTAACTGCCATATTTGATGGGATAATTTGCATACAGTCGCTCTGATTGGCTGGTTGGCATGGCTTGGCTGGTGGGCATGGCTTAGGTGTCTTGGAGTGATGGTTAATTTGCATATTACTCTTTTATTAGAGTAGATGGCTTGGACAGGTTTGTTCACAGTAGAAATGCCTGGTGAGTCCTTAGGAAAAGTTGATGGAGAAACAGGTCTGGAGCTAGAATTACTTATATCTTTAAATCATTCGCAGAAAATGCATGACCCAAAAGCAGTTGATCTCAGAAAGGAGGTAGAATAATGATATTGTTTCAGTAGAAAAATGAAGTTGTTTACTGTAGAAAACTTCAAGTCAGAACTCTGAAGCCTGAATGCAAAATAATACAAAGTTGATGAATGAAATTATTCCCAATGAGTAAATTCTCATTTTTTTTTTAAATCTCAATGTCAGTCACTGTTGAGTTTCAGGCACAAAAAGCTGAGCTCTGAAGGTAAAGTTCTTTTCAGTTCCTGAGATAACTCAGAACCATAAAGTTCTAACCTCTGTGCTTGTGTGTGTGTGTGTGTGTGTGTGTGTTTTCCTGTTCTGTTTTTGCTATCTTTCATGGTGGCTGTGGGATATTGCATTTCTATTCTTCACACAAATGACCACAAATTTAGCATCTTAAAACATACTTTATTTTGTAAGTCAGGAGTTATGGCTTAACTGGGTCCTTGGTTCAGTCTCATGAGGTTTCAGTCAAGTTCAGCTAGCTCTGGTCCTACTTAGAGCTGAAGTTCTCTTCTAGTTGTTGGTGGAATCCAATTCTTTGTATTTGTGGGACTAAGGTTCCTATTGTTCTTGCTGGCTGTCAGCAACTAGAGGCCATACACGTCTCTCACAGGCCCTCACTGGCTTCACAGGGCAGCTTCTTCAAGGCTAGTCAGATAATTTTTTCTCCTAGGAAGGAACCAAGTTCTCTTTTAAGGACTGTCACCTGCTTAATAGTTCCATGAAGGATAGTTTCTCCTCTGACTAACTCAAAACCAACAGATTCCTTTAATTAGATTTGCAGTAGCTTTTCACCTTTACCTAGATAAGGTAAGCTATTGACAAGAGTGATATCCTATCATTTCACAGCTGGTACCCACATATAAGGGGATAATTTCCAGGAAATTTGCACCAGGGGGCAAAATCTTTAGGCCATTTCAAAATTTCATGTACCACAAGAGTGAAGGATACAGAAATATGACATTACTTAATTAACTTATTCTTATCCTACCACTGTATCATAAAACTACCAGGTTCAAGTTTTAGTGAGTTTTCACCAGTGCCAGTGTTTTCATTTTAGGTAGATCAAATAGTTCACCACTCACAACTTTGTGCTTTTAACATTCAAAAATTGAGTGCTTTTTATAGCCTATGTCACTGAAAAATCCATTAATATCATTATCAGTTTAATTTCTCCTTTCTAGAACTTTTCCAACTCTTTTTATATTTTCCTTGAAATAGATAATCCATGGTCTTACATGGTAGACTTTAGTTTTGGGCCTGCTATTGTCCAGTAACACTTTACATTATTTTATTTTCAAACTCCCTAAATTGCCCAGAAATTTGACTTTGAAACCCAACTGAATTCAAGAAAGACAATTCAATTTTATATATACTTACTAGCCAGTCCCCTTGTCAGGATATAAACCTGAAAAAAGTTTTGTTCTCAGGGGCTTAACATTCTTTAAAAATTATTTCAACTTCTTAATTTTGTATTATTTACCCTAGAGTTTACAATATACATTTTTAATTAATCACAGGCTATTTTAAAATTAGTATGTGAGTAAATTTTATGTTTGCTTTTGTATGAATGGAAATACCATTGGATTACATCTTAGCTTTGGACGTTACTTAATATGGAACCTGTTGTAATTTGTGGTGTTGTCTTTATTAAAAATTATTGGAAAATTATTTGCTTTGAAAAATTAAAAGTTTTAATAACCAGAAGTTACACTTAACACTTTTTGATTCTATTCTTTCTTGAGATGATGGCTTCTCTTTATTTTTGTCTTTCTTTCTAATGTAATTTCTTTCTCCCAGTACATATGACCTTTAACACAATAAATCAGAATAATTATACCCATTGGAGAGTTTTTATTTATTAGAACTAAGTGACCATTTCAATACTAACTATTCCTGGTACAGAAGCCATTAATATTTTAATTGGAACAGATATTTATAATTTGTAAGAGGTTTCCTCATGGAAACAACTGTGGGGAAAGGTGAAAGTCCTTGTCACAGGACTGTCCTGGACTCCAATTCCCAGCTCTCCCTGTCTTAGAGTCTCTCTCTTTCTCTCCTTCTGGGTCTCTGTTCCCCTCTGGATCTGGACTCTTCTCTCCAGGTGTCTGCCTCCTCTCTTTGGGTCTGTGTGTAAGATTTCAAAGCAGAGCTTATGATCCAGGCTGTTAAATAGGATTACAGAATGTATCTTATTATTGTCATTTGAAAGAACTTTAAAAGTTATTTACCCCAACTTTCTCTCAAAATAATGTCTTACTTAGAGCCTCCTAATTATTTTGGTAAGGAGGCTTACCAAAATAAATGTTTTTAAAACAATATTACTGTGAAGTCACTGTTTTTAGCAACTATCATTGATACGCTGAAACATGAAAAGATCAATTGGAAATTTGTATATATTTTGTTAAGGTATGTAAGTTACATATGGAGAATTTAAGTTATATTTTCTAAACCTTTCAATTTCCCACTTAGTGTGACAGGCTATCTGCTATAGACTTTGTGTCATCCCAAAATTCATATGGTAAAATATAATTCCCAGTGTGGTAGTATTTAGAGGTAAAATAAATTATTTTAATTCACCAAATTAATAGTCCAGAGAATACACAAATAGCCCCAAATTCACCTGCATTAGAAAAATGATAGCTTAAATCTAATTTCTAAAATATCTTAGTGCATAGCTCAGCCTATGTGTCACAGTGGTTAAGTCTCTATCAGACAATGGTTCAGTTCCAGGCCAGGGCACATGCCCCAGTAGGAGGCGTGCAGGAGTCAATCAATTAATGATTCTCTCTCATCATTGATATTTCTGTCTCTCTCTCCCTCTTTCTTCCTCTCTGCAATCAACAAAAATATATTAAAAATGTATTAGCGCATAATTCAGAGAAAATCTTATGTGTAAATGAAAATCTGAGGATTGCATAACCAACTACGTGGAACATGTAATTTAGGTAGGATTTTAAAAAGTTAAATTCAGAAATGTAAATGGAATAATACATATATTCATGTAATTTTACTAGTAAAATTTTTAGAATTTTTTCTGAGTTGTACTATTGATAACATGCTGCTTGATTAAATTTCTTGTTGTTTGTTACCCCCTGCATCCCTAGCATGTTTTCTAAAGGACACTCGCTTTCTCCTTCATTTGCTGTAAGAATTACGAAAGTTAATTGTATGAAAGAATTAGATTAGAGTGAGTGCTTATTATTATTAACAGTGAATTGTTAATATTTCTTAAACAAATCATAAAGAAATTTATCTAAATTGAATTATGTCATTGCCTGTTTATAATTGGTCCTGTTAATTTATTCTGCAAGTATCTTTGTGTAATGCACTATACTAGTACTTTTGGGTCTGCTTGTATGAATATAGCCATATCTGACCTAAAAATGTTTATGAGTCATCCATGGAAGAGCAATGAGACAATTGTTTATTTAATAGAGTTTTCATTTTAGGTTCTCCTGCCTCCCATATATCTTCTATTATGTCCCAATTTCATATCCACTGAGCCATTGCTCCTACTTGATGAATTTTCTGCTAAAAACTCCAATTTAGTCTTAAGCTGCCAATCAGAAATAGCAGCCATTGAAGCTATCATGATCTGTTATCCCAAGTGCAGATGAGTTTGTTGCACTCTCCAGTATCCCCACAAATTTCTGGAGACTGGCACTTAAATTATTATATTTTCACTAGAAGTGAGTATACAGAAAAGAGAGAAATAGTGACATACATTCTTCTGCAGTATAAAGGAGCGTTGAAAGCTCTCTACGTGATACAAGTTTTGCTTTTACTTACTTAGTTCATAGTGAAGCTTAATTTGCATATTAATTCTTGGATCTATTGCAATTGTCGCTGGCACTGTCATGGTCACATCCTATAAGGTGGGGATCACTGTGCATCTGGACGACTCTGTGGAAGATTGGTTGAATGGGTACCTGTGTGCCTGAGAATGAAACTAAGACTGCCTGAGGTACAGCAGTCAGAGCAATTTCCATAAAAGCTACAGAGGATAGCATGAGCAAGTGCAAAACCAGCCACTCCGCTGTGTGCAGTAGCATATCTCCACTGTTTATTCCCAAGCCCTGCCACCCCTGCACTCTGCCACACCCTCCTGGAACCACGTGCAGTTCCCTAAAATGACACACTTTGCTCCTCTGCGCGCTTTGGCACAGGCTCCCCTGCTTCTCTGCTCCCTGCTGCTGTTTCCCTCCTTGCAGCCTGAGCACCTGTCCTTGTCAGTTACCTGTCAGTGAATCTCAGTAGATTGTTAATTTCTTCTGGACCAAGACCAACTGTGTGTTCTTTTATCAGCAGCTGTAATCCCCACAAGTCTCCAGCCACAGAACTATTCTGGAATACTTAAAAAATGTCAAATAGGGGAGAAAGGGGACATCTGTAATACTTTCAACAATAAAGATAAACTTTACAAAAGCTATAAAATGAATTAAAAACTCCAACCAATTCAAAGTTTAGCTTCCGTTGTAAATCTAGAGAATTGTTACTTCTTATTTAGAGATGTTTTTAGTACTATTCTATCATTATTCATTTTAGATTCCTTAAAAAAATACTAAGGTTAATATTTATGTGAAAATTGGGAAAAAAATCTGATTAAATTTATTTTGAATAAAATGTTTCATTTTATGGATATTTTAGATATGCAAATCACAAAGTAATAGAATAAAAGTTTAAAAAACTAAGATTTCATCTTGGGACATTCAAGTAAACATTCAAATATTAGAAAAAATATAGGCAACAGAATATTATATCCATCACTGTATTTCCTTTGCACATACATATATTATCACAATCAATACCTCAGCATGAACTATGGAATTCAGAAAAGATTTTGTATTTTCTCAATACAGGAGAAGCCAATTGCAATGAACAATTTTTGTATGACTCTCTGGGTGGGGAGAGGAACAGGTTACTTTTTTAAAAGATCTAGCAATTTTATGGCACGTGGACAAGGAGGCAAGTGGAGAAAGGGGCAAAGTATTTAAATTTAAAATATTCTGAGGATAGGGTCCAAAGGACTTGCTAATAAATTGTATATCAAAAGAGAGAAACAGAATAATTAATGATGATCTCTAGGGTTTTTGCCTGATCAACTGAGTGAATGCTAGTTCCATTCTCTGAGGTGATCCCCATTGAGGATAGGAATAAAGGTTAAAATATTTTATATAAAATTTTACCGTTATGTTTAACCTTTACTTTGCCAAAACAGAACAGAAGCATTTTGGCCACAATCCTTGAGTTTCATGGAGCGAGTCAGACAAACGTCACCATTCTAATATAATTTGAATGATCATTTTTTGACTGGATATTCTTGGTGTTTCAGGCACTATTCTAAGTGACTTACATACAACGCACAGATGAGGAAACGGAGTCATCTTCGTGAAGCGAGTACATGATGTTGGTAGAAATCAAATGAGACCATCATGCTCAAGAGTCAGCTCTCTTAGTCATGTCTCTTTCTACACACATGTCAGAACAATGCCAAGACTGGTTCTGAATAACTTCTGCACCTTAGACTCATGTAGCCAATTAAAATTTATGACTTAAGCCCAATCTTGTCTCCAAACCAAACTCAAAATCTTGGGATAGGGTCTGTACAAAAATATTTTTAAATCTTATTTTTAAATAAACTTTTAACCCAGTGATACAATCTTGCAAGACCATAATACAACATCACAACTAGGATTGACATTAATACAAACTACAGAATATGCCCATCCCCAAAAAGATCCTTCCTGTGTCCCCTTTATAGTCACAACCATTATCCTCTTATCCTTTCTTAAACCTGGGCAACCATTAATCTATTCCATTTGTCTATAATGTTGTCATTTCAAGAATATTATTTAAATGGAATTTATAGTATTCCTTTGGAATTGACTTTTTTCACTTAGCATAATTCTCTAATCTAGATTGTTGCATGTATGAATAATTTGTTTTTGTTTTGCTAATCATATTCCATAATATGGATGTACCACTATTGTTTCAACCATTTACCTGCTGAATCACATATGACATTTATAAACTTGTGTTTGAACATGCATTTGAATTTCTATGAGATAAAATGGCCATAAATTCAATTGTGATATTTTGTAGTAGTTTCATGTCTTGTTTTTTAACTTCCAAATGACCCTGATTTGAGTATTTTAAAGATCCTCATATTTTGGATATCACTGTGCTAGGAGACATACCTGAGAGTTGCATGTCTGAGACATAGGGCATATGTATTTTCAATACCATTTGATTTTGGCAAAACAGGTTTCCAAAATGAATGTGACCACTTATATTCTTACTAGAGGCCTGGTGCACACTGGGGGGCTTGGTCAGCCTGCAAACAGCCATCAGCCCCTCACTCAGGCTGGCCAGGCACGCCAGCAGGTGGACATCCCCTGAGGGGTCCCAGACTGCAAGAGGGCACAGGCCGGGCTGAGGGACACCCTGAGTGCACAAATTTTGTGCACCAGACCCCTAGTACTTTTATATTATTGTAGGATAATATGATTTTCCTGTTTTAACAAAATTCTGATATAAAAGGTTTGTGATGGTATCATTTTCTAGAATTAAATACATGTCTAACTGATAAGTCTGACATGTTTGCCTTTATGCATTAATTTTTTCTAAAATGTAGCCTATTTGAAGTATTGTTAATATGTTTATTTTTTAATAATTTCTGTATTGATTAAGTTATTACATATGTGTCCTTATCCCCACATTATCTCCATCCCCCGCCACTCATGCCCTCACCTCCTGTTGTCTGTGTCCACTGGTTAGGCCTATATGCTTGCATTAAAGTCCTTTGGTTGATCTCTCCCCCTTACCCCCACCCTCCCCTACCTTCCCTCTGAGGTTTGACGGTGTGATCGATGCTTCTCTGTCTCTGGATCTGCTTATGTGGTTCAATACCTAAAATTCAAGGCGTCTTTATTTTCTATTGAATTAATCACTTGGTTTTGAGTTGCTCTAAAAACTAAATTTCACAAAGAAAATTGCAAGGGCGAATGCTCTTGTTTTATGACTTTATTGGAACAACTCGACATGTTTTTCCAACAGCCCTCACTGTCTCTCAGTGTGCCATTAATAGCCAGCTAACACTGAAGTTGAATTCTCTTGGTTTGGGCCCAGAGAAGGTCATATTTACTCAGTATTATCCACATAAAACTGCAAAGTTAATTTTCTTGCTGTTATACTGTACACTTTGTAACTATTCTAAAATAATACCCAATATGGGATGTTCAGTTAAGTAGACTCATAGACAATTAACAAAACATCCGCAACATCTGGCAATATTTTTTAAAATTTTATAGATCATTGGTTTCTAGTGTAGACTCTTCTTTTTGTAAGAGTTAAAGTGAGAAACCTGAATATGTGAAAAATAGATCTTTTCAAAGGAGGAGATTATCTTAATCTTCATGAGCTTGACATGTTTAAAATGAACTTTTTATCCGTTAATGAGATGTTTTTCACACTATTTAGCTTTGTATGGGACATTTTGGATTATATTTTGTGCTCTATCTGAAATTAATAATGTTATGAAAATAAAATAAATACGACTGGGGAGACGGAAGGGCAGTGAGGTCAGGTCACCCAGCCTTGGTTTATTCAGAGGTTGATTAATAACTAAGCTGTGCCTTGTCATTGGCTAATGTGCAGGACTAAATTAATGTCATGGTTTTTCAAGTTGAGATGTTGAAGCATTATGATAATCTTAATTACATACATTAAATCATTTATCAAATGTTATACACAGGATATTTTGCTCTTTCTTTATAGAACATTTATCAGCATCACCTTTGGAAGAATAATCTAAGCAGCATTTTGCTATTTTTTCCAAAACATTTTTTTATATCTCTCTTATAATTAAACTAGAAGCCCGGTGCACAAAAATTTGTGCACTCGGGGTGGAGGGAGTCCCTCAGCCCGGCCTGTGCCCTCTCACAGTCTGGGACCCCTCAGTGGATATCGTATGATGGTCCCAGTCTGCCAGGCGCTTTCTGTGTGTGTGTGTATGTGTGTGTGGCCACTGGGGACCTGTCCCCAGCCGCATCTGAGGCTCGGAGCAGTCCTCCTGTGTGTGTCTACTTGCTGGGGGCCTGCCCCTAGGCACACCGTGGAGGCTTGGAGCAGACACCCCCTCTATGTTGATCTCTCAGACTCTTGCCCTCCCCTGCATGTTGTTCTCTTTTTTGAGCTGTGACCAGGGCTGGGTGCTGCCTGCCTCCCAAGCTTGCCTACTGCCCATCTTCCTCCAGCCACCAGAAAGCAGGGAAAACCCTGCCTCGTGGTCAGGCCAGCCTTTTCCTGCTCCCTGATCCCTGGAAGGGGTCTGGGGAGCTGCCAAGCAGGACTCCAGCCCCTAAGAGCTTGCTTTCCCGCTCCCCAGTGGCCCCCAAAGGGCCTGGGGAGCCACCAAGCAGGCCACTGACTTTTTCCCACTCACCGGTCCCCTGCTGCCTTTCTTTTTCACTTCCCAGTGCCGCCAAGGGGTCTGGGGAGCTTCCAAGCAGGCCCCTGGCCCCTGCAGCCTTGCTTTCCCGCTCCCTGGTGCCCCGCAAAGGGCCTGGGCAGCTGCCAAGCAGGCCGAGACCGCCCCGCTGCCTCTTTCCCACTCCCCAGCCCGCCACCTTGCTTTCCCACTTCCTGGTGCCCTGCAAAGGGCCTGGGAAGCCCACCAAGCAGGCTGCTGACCCTGCGCCTCTTTCCCACTCCCCGATGACCCTCCAACCCTGCCGCCTCTTTCCCACTCACAGGTCCTGGATCCTGCGCTGTCCCGCCCTGCAGCCGCTCTGTGCACTCGGGAGGTCCCTTAGCCCAGCCTGTGCCCTCTCACAGTCTGGGACCCCTCAGGGGATGTCCACCTGCTGGCGTGCCTGACCAGCCTGGGTGAGGGGCTTTAAGGCTGCCCACAGCTCCCATTGACCCAACGTCCCAGCAAGGCCGGCCGGACGCAGGTTTCCTATAATTGATGCTGTTCCTTTAAGGCGGCCTTTTACTAACGAAACCTCTTCTCTGCCTCACCTCTCAGCTTCTATAATGAAACAATTGTTACACTTAATTATTGCAAATGTGCGTTTTTGCTTCAGGCCAAAGGCTAAGGAGCCAGCAAGCAGGTAGTTTCGCTCTCGCTCCTGCTGCAAGGTACTCTGCCTAAACGTTTACTCAGGTCCGTGAGTGGTGGCCGCCATGTTGGCTGGGCTAATTTGCATACAGCCGTTCTGATTGGCTGTGGGCGTCCCGGAGAAATGGTTAATTTTACTATTCCGCTTTTATTAGTTTAGATAACATCCATTTCTCTGATATATGTTCTCTGGAACCTGTTAGTTTAATCAAACATTCTGAGAAAATAACAAAGAGCCTTCCTGTTGTTCAGAGAAATACCAGATACAGGATTCCCCCAAAAAACATACATTTAAGAATTTTGTGCTACACCCAGAGTGCTTCTCTTCTTTCCCTTCCCTTCCTGTTATGGAAAATGAGTCACAATGGCATAGATACAAGAGGAATAAAGTAGGAGAGAAGCAAGAAATTTAGAATTACCACCACGAAATAACAAGACATGTGTTGGAAAGCAAGGAGGGAAAGCGAGAAACTGACTGAAGGCTGCAATAAGAAAATCCTCTCAGTCTTGTTCTTGATTTCCTATGTATGTCAGGAAAATAAAGTCTCCTGGCATGAGTGAGGATAAGAGGGTCATAGAGACTTACATTTTTCACTACCATCAATCCTACATATAGTGTGACTTTTATCTGGAGTGCAACTTTATTTTGTAGTTTGGTTATTTGTTGGGGATTTACTGATCTGTAAATATATATTATATATATATATATATATATATATATATATATAATCTTTAGAAGCAAGACATTCTTAGTAATAATTGAATGCTATATTAAAATAAATAACATTATAATCAAATAAACGGAATACAAAAATATCTGTGATAATACCTGTAATCCAGGGAGTTTGCAGTTGATGGTTGTAAGTAATATAGGGTAGTGTAATGCAGTATTATCCTTAGAGGCAAATTTACTTCGGTCAATAAGTATATATAAATAAACTAAATGTAAAATAGAGAGGTAAGACAGGATATAAATAAAGAGAAATTATTTAGCTGATACACATTAAAAGTGTATTTATTCATTCAATAAGAATTTGTTGAGTATCAATAAATCTAGATTCAACTAGATTTTAGAGGTTGAGAGGTCATTGTGAGATCTATGATTTAGGAAGTCTTTATGAAAGGATCCCATGTGCTGAGTTTTTTGGTGAAGTGGTTTTAAAGAGAAAGTAGGAGAGCATTCTTTTCTGAGTAAGTGGATTTAAATCCATTTACTGAGTAAAGCAAAACCATTGAGTTTTCAGGGTATAGTAGTGGCAAATTGCTTTGACTAGAATGGATTGTATTTAAATATTAGGGAAGTGAAAGTTTTAAAAAAGACATATTTTAATCATTAGGATATGTACACTAGGTGCTGTGGGCAAAAAAAGACTTTCATCTTAAGCAAGTAAATGACACAGTAAAAGACTGTGCATCACTTAGGACAGAGAACCCAACTACA